>SJYX01015553.1:0-25595 GCA_006410675.1 Oreotragus oreotragus | reverse complement strand
CGCCACCCCCCCGCCTGGCCCTCCCGCCCGCCGTGCCCCTGGGTAGGAATGGAAGGGCAGGCTTCTCCTTCCGTGTAGCCCCACAGCCTGGGATAAGGAGAGCTGGCCCCTCAGCATCCTCTGCAGAATGGCTTCTCGGGGGACCCCACCCTAGACAAGCCAGCTTCCTCAGGTGTCTTTTCCTTCAGCCCCTCCAGAAGTTAATAGCTGCCACATTCAGAGCTCCTGCTCTGGGCCAAGGAGCTTGTTTCATCCCCAGACGACCCCTGGGGACGTTCAGCCCCATCTTCGCCCAGCAGAGGTGGATGCTCAAGTCCCAGGAAGCTGAGCCACCTGCCTGAGGTGACAGCATGTGATGGGCCCCAAGTTGGAACCAGGAGGGCTGACGTCAGGAGCTGTGCTCTCATCCAGATCCAAGTTTGACAAGAGAAAGAATGAATGAGGGGCTCTGAGCAGTGGTGGGGTGGGGTCTGCCTGCCCATGGTGTTGCCCGGTGGGCCACCTGTGTGCTGGACAGGCCGTCCTTCACCCCGGAGGGCTGGAGCTGGTCACGCCCTGAACTGGACAGCCATCGGTGAGTAGGACTGAAGGTCAAGGCAGGGTGACAGTCACATGGGACCAGCCCAAGTCCTTAATGGCAGGAAAGAAAGTCACCCTGCTCTGCACTCTGTCTAAGGGAGCGCCTGCTGTCAGCCCTACCACACATCACAGCCATCTCCCATCCATTAATCCATCTAGTAATCAAAGACCCTGACGCTGGGAAAGATTGACAGCAAAAGGAGAAGAGGGCAGCAGAGGATGATATGGTTCAGTTCAGTTCAGTTGCTCAGTAGTGTCCGACTCTTTGCAACCCCAATCCACACATCACAGCCATCTCCCATCCATTAATCCATCTAGTAATCAAAGACCCTGACGCTGGGAAAGATTGACAGCAAAAGGAGAAGAGGGCAGCAGAGGATGATATGGTTCAGTTCAGTTCAGTTGCTCAGTAGTGTCCGACTCTTTGCAACCCCAAGAATCGCAGCGCACCAGGCCTCCCTGTCCATCACCATCTCCCGGAGTTCACTCAGACTCACGTCCATCGAGTCGGTGATGCCATCCAGCTATCTCATCCTCTGTCGTCCACTTCTCCTCCTGCCCCCAATCCCTCCCAGCATCAGGGTCTTTTCCAATGAGTCAACTCTTCGCATGAGGTGGACAAAGTACTGGAGTTTCAGCTTTAGCATCAGTCCTTCCAATGAACATCCAGGACTGATCTCCTTTAGGATGGACTGATTGGACTTCCTTGCAGTCCAAGGGACTCTCAAGAGTCTTCTCCAACACCACAGTTCAAAAGCATCAATTCTTTGGCACTCAGCTTTCTTCACAGTCCAACTCTCACATCCACATATGACCATTGGAAAAACCATAGCCTTGACTAGACACAGTTTTGTTGGCAAAGTAATGTCTCTGCTTTTTAATATGCTGTCTAGGTTGGTCATAACTTTCCTGATGGTTAGACAGCATCAATAGCACCAATGGTTAGATGGCTCAATGGACAGGAATCTGAGCAAACTCTGGGAGACAGTGAAGGACGGGGAGCCGGCCATGCTGCAGTTCACAGTGGCAGCAAAGACTCAAATACGACTCAGCCATTGAACAACAACAATCACGAGACACTGTCTGGTAGCAGTTAATAGCTCCATTTTGCAGATGTGAAGACTAGGGGCCCAGAAAGATGAAGGGCCCAGCCGGGGGCGACAGCCAGCTGGGGACAAGGGAGGGAGGGCACGGGCACTGGAGGCGGGAGAGCAGGCGGCCTCACACAGGCCCCGCGGCCTCTCCAAGCTTTGGTTCCCCATCTGCCAAGCGGGAACAAGCGGCGTCACCCCCACAGGGCTGTAATTCCGTGTGCAAGACACACAGTCCAGCGGGCAGAGTGCGGTTACCTTCCTCATCCTGCCACTCCCCCCTGCCTGGCCCTTCCTCTCCCCACCTGTGAACTGGATCCAGCTCAGACACCGGCTGGGCCAAGTAAAGGCAGGAGCAGAGGGGCGGGGCCTCTGGTCAGAACATCTCCTGGCCACACAGGACCTGACAGAGGCCTGCATGAGGGTGGAGGTGCCCTTCCTGGGAGGGGCTGACTGCCAGGTACCAGCTACTGAAGGAGCTGTCACCTGCCCGCTTCCCAGGTCAGCCTCCCGTGATGGGTCACAGACCCACCAGGAGAGTGCAGAGCTTCCTATGGAGGGCAGAGAAGTGAGTAAAAAGGGGTCCTTCAGACCCAGAGCGACCAGCCCATGCCAGGCCTTGAAGGAGTGACTTCCAGGCAATCCCTGAAGGCATCACTGGGAGACAGGCTGCTCCTGGCGAGCTCAGCTCAGCTGTCCGGGCTCCCTCCAGCTAGCTGCCCTTCCTCACGCTCCCCTGGACAGGTGCTGGCTCATCCCGTGTCCTCCACTGGAGGCTGGGTGCCCAGGAAAAGCTCTGAGGGGCTGAACTACTTTCAAACAGGGAAACAGAATGGCAGCTAAAAGCTTGCATCAGAGTTTGGGATTTACACTGCTTGGCATAGCAGCGATGCTCTATAGCTAACCGGAAGCTGGATTTGCTGAGTTGGGAGGTGGGGCAGCTGCACTGGGGATCCAGGTGGCCACCCAGCACCCCTCACCAAGCACCTCATTTCCAACTGGGCTCCCTGAAAGTGAAGGTGTTAATTGCTCAGTCGTGTCCAACTCTTTGTGACCCCATGGACTGTAACCCATCAGGCTCCTCTGTCCATGGGATTTTCCACACAAGAATACTGGAGTGCGTTGCCATTTCCTTCTCCAGAGGATCTTCCCGACCCAAGGACTGAACCCAGGCCCCCTCACTGCAGGCAGGTTCACTACCACTGAGCCACCAGGGAAGCCTGGGTTCCCCGAGTCATGGCTAGAAACAGCTCCCACTGATGCACGATCCAGCTCCCCTCTCTTCCAGGCCCTGAAGGCGAGAGGCCAACCACTGAGGGGCTGGAGAGAGGTCTGAAGACCCCTGGCCCACTCCTCCTCCCCAGGTCCCTGCAGAGGACAGAGCTCGACTGAAGACCAAAGCTGGGGCCCCATGGCAAGAAGGAATGGGGGTGTCTCGGACTCCAAACCCTATTCAAATGCTCCCCCTGCCAATGCTGCTCGGGAGGGCTGATGCCAGCTGTGGAATGAATGGATGAAGAAAGCATTGGAGGATGAAAGAATATGAGAAAGTTCATCATAAAGACACCTGATCACCACCTGGAGAGTCCCAGGATGCACAAAAAGAAAAACAAAATATGGTTCCTGCTCTCAAGAGGGTAATTCCTTCTTCACCAGATGTCTGACGGAGTGAAGGCTGGGCCACGGAACTCACATTCTCTGAAGCAGTGACTCCCAGAGTGGCCTGGGGGATGTAGGCGGCGTTACTCACGAGAGGGTCCCAGGGACTAACTGGAACGTGAAATGCCGTGTGGTCTTCCCCTCGAGCCACGTGTGCCCACACAGTACAGGTGCAGAAAGTCCTGCTTAACCTGGTGTTGCCCCAGCCCTCTAGCCACAGAAAGCCTTTAGAGGTGATACCTTTCAACACCCCCAACCCAGCGTTCTGCAGAATGCAGGTCTGAAAGTGTGTGTGTGTCTGTGTGCTGAGGTCTCACTCTGGTATGTCTGTGTGTGTGTTTGTGCAGGCTGAGGTCGTACTGGGGTATGTGTGTGTGTGTGCATGCGTGCGCACGCATGTACACTGAGGTCACATTGGGATGTGTGTGTGTATGCATGCGTGTGTCTGTGTGTTGAGGTCCCCCTGCGGGGTGTGTGTCTCTGTGTGCTGAAGTCGCACTGTGGTATGTGTCTGTGTGTTTGTGCTGAGGTCACACTGGGATGTGTGTGTCTGTGTGCTGAGGTCACACTGCGGTATGTGTGTGTGTGTGCATGCTGAGGTCACACTGGGATGTATGTGTGTCTGTGTCTGTGTGTTTGTGCTGAGGTCACACTGGGATGTGTGTGTTTGTGCTGAGGTCACACTGGGATGTGTGTGTGTGTGCACACTGAGGTCACACTGGGATGTATGTGTGTCTGTGTGTTTGTCTGTATGCTGAGGTCACACTGGGTGGGGTATGTGTCTCTGTGTGTGTTTGTGCTGCGGTCACACTGGGATGTATGTGTAATGGATTTAATATCGATACAAACGAGGCCCAAAGGTCCCACTGGCTCCGCCCCTCTAGGACACGCTGCATCCTCAGGACAGCAGAGGCTCCCGGGGCCGACCTTCCCTGGGCCTCAGAGTCACACGAAACGCAGAACAACGGTCCCAGCTTCTCCCAGGGAGGACCACTGCCAGGACATCCGCGGTGAGGACGCAAGGATGAGAGCGAACAGCTGCCCGGGGCCTCCGGGACGTGTAATGACAAGGAGCCGCGCGGTGACGCAGGCCCGGCGGGCACTCAGGGGGCTAACAGCCCATGGCTGCTAACGAGGGTGTGGATGACAGTCTCCAGGGACCTGCAGCCGGTGCCGCGTAACTGTTCCTGGGAAGAGACGGCTCAGCGTCCTGTAATCGCCAGGCTCAGTCTGCATCCCGGGGACGTGGATGACATGACAATGAGAGGCAGAGACACTCGGTGCTGAGGGTGCTGAGAAGGCAGCCCCACAAGCCCAGGGAGAGCCTGCCGGGCCCGAGGTGGGAGGCGGTCTGCCAGCCTCTCCTCCTCCGAGCGCTCAGGGTCCCGGCAAGGTGGGAGGACTGGACTCAGGCAGGCTGACCCGGGTCCCCATCCTGTTACTTGGGACCTATGGCCTTGGGCCAGTTACCTCTCCCACCCTCCTTTTTCTGTAAAAAGGAGATAATAGCACCTACGTGGGGGGTGGGAGGTGGGGGTGGGGAGAGGATGCTCTTATGAGGATCAAGTAAGATAACACGTAAAGAGCCTGATAAAGTTGTCTGAGGCACAGCATGTACCCTATGGCAATCAGTCTTGCACATTTTGTCAATCAACCTCCCTGTAACAGATTAAGTCTCATTCTCCCTTCTATAAGATCCCCCAGAGAAGGAAATGGCAACCCACTCCAGTATTCCTGCCTGGAGAATTCCATGGACAGAGGAGCCTGGCAGGCTACAGTCCATGGGGTCGCAAAGAGTTGGACATGATTGAGTAACTTAACACGTTCCCTGCTGTAAACTCTGCTGATGGGCACCTGCTGCTGTCCAGAACATCAGGACTTTGCTCCCTGCGGGTGAGCTGTTCGCTACCACCAGTCATTTTTGTTTTCAAACCTATTTATGCCAGTTATACTTCCTCTTGGAATTATATAATTTAATTATTTTTTATATAAACTGCTTGCATGAATGAAGTTCTTTCTAGAACTTGCTAAGCGGCTAACACTCCTTTGACCCCTCCCTCCAGCCTTTCCACTGAATCCCCTTCACTGCCTCCCGATCAATCAGCTCTCACCCACAGGCTCCCACCTTTTTTAAAAAACATTTATTTATTTATTTAGCTGCATCAGGTCTTAGTTGCAGCATGTGCGATCTAGCTTCCTAACCAGGGAACAAACCTGGGTTCCTTGCATTGGGAGCTTGGAGTCTTAGCCACTGGGCCATCAGGGAAGTCCTGGGCTCTCACCTTTGATGGGTCAGGATTCCCTCCCTCAGAGCCCAAGGATGCTAAAGTGCTACCATCCGGGGAAGAGTCTGTGGTTCCGTGGTACACACCCCGACCTGGGGAAGCATCACTGGAGACAAGTGGTACCTGAACAGCTCCTCAGAGGCCTCCCTGTGGCCTTCACGGGGTGTGGCTCCTCCACTTTGGGGAGCAGCTGGCAGCAGTAAGGGGTCACCCAGGGGGACAGCTCCACCGAGGTCAGGATCATCAAACAGCTTCAGGGCTGCAGAGAAGGGAGCGGCAGAGTGGTCAGAGGACGTGCTAGCCTGTTCTCGGCTGCCTGCGGGGTGCAGGGTGGAGACTGTCTGGCCCAACCTCCTGGCCCAGCTGAGAGAAAGGGAGTATGTCCCTTCGGTTTGCAAGGCAGAGTGTAGAAGAACCAGGCACCTGTGGGGCCCTGGTGCACCTGTGTGCCTAGCCCTGACCCCACCTCCCTGCATGCTGGGCCAAAAGCCACGTGGAGGCACCTCCCTGGTTTCAAGTCCTCAGGGCCTCCCCACTGCTTTGAGGAAGAACCTGACTCCTCAGCTCACTGCCCCCGGCTCCGCAAGCACCCCTCCATCTCTTAGCTCAGCCCCCAGGGCTTGGCCCCGTCTTCCTACAAGCCCTCACTGAGTGCCAGCCACCAGCTCTGGAAGTCGAGGTCTGCTCCCCATCCCCTCCCAGTCTCAATGCTCAACGCTGCCTTTTGTGACAGGCGACTGCAGCCTCTTTGCCTGGAATCGGCTTTGTCAGCAGCCATGGCAAACTCCGCCGACCCCTTGGGATCCAGTTCCTCTATCCATCCCTTACTCAAGAAGACCCTCAGCCTGGGGGTCCCCATGGGCACTGACATTCTGCTCGGACCTGTTACAGGCCCAGACCAGCCCGTGATGGTCAGGAGATGTCCTGTCTATCCCATGAGAGACCCCGAGGCCAGGACTGCGTCTCCTTCTTCAGGCGTTCTTGGGACCCCGCACAGAGCCTGGCTCTCAGCAGGTGCCCAGTACCAACTAAATTAATGGGTGACATCAATTCCCTGCCCTGGACGCAGACCTGGGAGCTGTGGGGACAGGTCAGACCCAGGGGTGAGTGCAGAAGTGCCAGGCCTTCCCAGCTCCAGCTCCACACTGGACCCTCTCATGGGGTCTCTGCAGGGGACACAGAGTCTCCTGTTACAATCCAAGCCATGCAGAGCCCCAGCACCCCCTCTCTATCTGATGCCCACATCTGGCTGTGGAGGTAACAAAGATACTTTTACACCAGTCACAACCCACACTTTTCAAAGCAACAAAACAAACTACCCTTCGCTTCCGAGGGATGACTAGCAGAATGTTCCGGGCTGTGGGGACACCAGGTGCAAGATTAGATTTCTCCAGCAGAAAATCCCTACCAGCTGAGTCTGTATCAGTCAAGCCTGGCATCCTGCTCATGTGTGGTGGGCCTGGCGCCCTTCACAGAGGTTGGTGGGTCACCCGGGAGACACTGAGAGTGAAGGGACACACTGGGGATCTACTTACGGTCCCCGGGGGATGAGTCCTCTGCATGGCCCCGGGGAGAGGGCTTCCTGCCCGGGCCGAAGAGCCCCTCATCAGGATCAACCTCCTCATCAAAGATGGTGAGCCGGGGCGCAGCTTTGGGCTTCACGGCCACCTCGGGACGTTTCTTGGGCTTCTTGGAGCTGGAGAATCACAGACAGAACTCGAGGTGGGAACTCTCACGAGAGCTCTGCTGGCCCAGGGGCACCCTAGTCAGACCCACACAGGCACGGGGCAGGCTGGTGCTTGTGTCAAGAAGGACCTTGCCAAGAACTTGACAATGAAAGGGTGAGACGCTGCTGTGGAAGCAGCACAGCCCTGTGCCTAGGCAGCGGCTGCGGTGGAGATGCATGCAGAGATCAGGTGGGCATCTGGTCTGCACCACCAGCTGCAGACATCTCCCAGCCCGGAAGGGCCAGCAGGACGGGTCACAGGTCAAAGGACATGGCCTCCTTGTGGGGAGCCCAACCTCGGCACTCCCTGGGGCCAAACTCAGAATCACTGCACAGACGCTCGGACACGGGGCTGAGGACACAGGAGGCTACCAACCTTAGGGCCGGGGCCCAGGGGAGAACAGAAGGCAGCCTGGTCAGTGCTCTGTTTTTCCTGCACAAATCCACCTCTTTGGTGGGACCTCCATTATTCTAGAAAAAATTTCAGTTCCACTGAGCAACACTCCCCGCCCCCAACCCGCCGCCCCGCTTCAGGAAACCCCTCTGGCTCCTCAGGACCCCAATCGGCTCTGCACCCCTCAGGTCCTTTTTTGTCTCATGTATCGGCTGGCCGAGGTCCTGCTCTGGGCTGGACACTGCTGCGGGAAACCAGGAGGGGGCTCGAGGGAAGTTTCTGGGCCCTGGGAGGGCTTTACTTCCTGCTCCGGCGGACACGTCAACCTTCAGGGACCCAAAAGCTGCAACCTACACACGTCACTGGAAGTTATTCCGCCAGTAAATAAACAAACTTGGTTTTATTTTAACAAGATGATCCAGTCCCTGTTGGTGATGCCTAAATTAGCCATTTTAAGGTTCCTGCAAAGAACAGAAATAAGCTTTTAACTGGAAGTGGGATTTCCATGGGCCAATCTGCCTGCAGGGCAGTTCCACTGGACCGGGGTCACTGTCTGAGCTCATGCTGGTGATAACTATGTGGTTGAACTGCGCTGATAGCACCGTAAACAAGGGTACAGATTAACCAGCAGCAGACAAAAATAGCAGCGGGGCGGCCATGGGTGCTGGAAGGCAGGGCGTTCAGAAGCGGCCATTCCCATGGTCTGGATTTAGATGTCGGAGAATTTGGGGGTCCTGGCGGAGATGGGGAGAAGCTGGGAAAGGTGGAGTGTACCTGCTTGAGGCTGCAGGACCCACACACTTCCACTCTCAGGGCCGAGACCCCAATGGGAAGGTCTCTGTGGGTAGATGAAGAAACAGTGGTTCAGAGAAGCTGGATGTCTGCTCAAGGCCACACAGCAGGGAGGGCCAGAGACTCACCAGCCACACCCAGTCTCTGCTCTTTCTTCATCCCGGACACAAGGCAGACAGGCTCCGGACCCGGCCACACCTCTGCCACGAGGCCAGCCCCGGGCCCTGTCCGTGATGCTAGGTGAGGTGAAAGGGGCCTGGGCTCCTCCAGAACCTCACCTCCACTTCCTCACTCACCTTAAGGAGTCGGGGTTTCCTACCCTTCCTGGGATGCTTTCCCCTTCTGTTTCACAGACCCGGCAGAGCCAGGGGAGCGCGAATGACCCCTGAGAAGTGGGCACCAGGGAGGCCCTGGCCTTCAGGGCAGGCCAGCCGGAGACGGCCACAGCCAGCCGAGGCACACCGAGTCAGAGCCCCAGTGGCAGGCCCTGGGCACTGCTTGTGTCCCTGTGGGCTCTAGTGACCAGCTGTACTCGGGAGCCACTGGACCAGGCTTTGCCCCATGGCTGACCCTCAATTACCCACTGCAGCCGCCCTTTTCTTGGCCCTGCTCCTGGATTCAGCAGAGGCTGCAGCAGTGAAGCACGGAGATCCCTGAGCATCCCCCCAGCTGGGGTGCAGCCCCCAGGGAGGCAGGGTCGGGACCGGCCACTCCACAGCCACCATCCGCAGATCCATCGCACTCTGAACCACCAGCTCTGAGACCTCACGTTCGCAGCCTCCCCAGCAGACGGGCCCCCGGGGCAAGGGCTGGGAGCTTCCCACTGACCAGAAACCAGAGGGAGCAGAGAGAGGCAGGAGGGTCTGAAGAACAAAGGAAGAGAGTAAACAGACATGATTGATTATCGCGGGAAAAGCCGCATAGAGATGGCGATGACTTCCCTTCCTGCCCCTACTTCTGATTCAGAGAGCACAAATGAGGCCTGGCTTTCCTGCCATGTAAGTTTTCCTCTCAAATTGTTCCTGTTTTTCTCCCTGGAGACATTTTTTAATCTTCTGTTGTCTTGAATTGAAATAAGGCGACTCTAACGGCACATGGGGCTGCTCTGTCAGGCACCATCTGAGCCCCACCCCGTTCCACCCGGGCCGTCCCTGGAGGAGACAAAGAAAAGGAAGAGATATGGAACTCTCATGGGTGAAAGCCCCGGGGTCCTGTCCTGGCTGGCCCCAGATTCAGTACCTAGGCGCTCAGTAGTGTGCCTGGTACAGAGGAGATGCTCAATAAATATTAGATGAAGGGATGGATGAATGGAGGGGTGGCGGAAGGATGGACATATGGACAGATTGGTGGATGGACAAGGTGAGAGTACACCTCTAATTTAGACTTATTTCTATGTCCTCCCCCTGGGAGGGGGGAATGGGAGGGAAGAGAGAGGGGATGCCAGCAGACAGGGACCCTCTGTTCCATGGCCCCTCCTCTCAGGCACCCCAGCTGGCCTCTCCAGCAGCCCCTTGCCCTTCTGTAGGGAGCTCATCCTTTCACTCCGAGTGCCTTCTATGGCCCAGTGCTCAGTAAGTGCCTCCCAAGGGCAAGAACCTGTGCTGGGTGACGAGAGCACGGAGACAAGGGAGACCTGGTGCTGTGCTTGGAAGCTCAGAGCCGAGCCGAGCAGAGTCACAGACACATACCTGTCACCACCGCATGGGGCAACTGGACAGCCAGAGCCGAGGAAGGAGTCGGCCCAGCCCGAGGGCGGCCGAGAGGAGGTGGCGGAGGGGTGGGCTGAGGTCTCGGGGGCTAAGGGTAGGAGGCTGACAGGCAGAGAGGCCTTCAGTCCCGGAGAGGCTGCAGCAGGTGTGACTCAGGCAAGATCGGGTCCCCCGCGGAAGCTCTGCTCCTGGTCTCGGGAGAAATGATCAGGCCCCAAAGGGGCAGACAAAAGCAGGGCGAATGTCAGCCGGCAAACTGCCAGTAAATGCGGACAGCCGAAGTGACCCGAGGGTAGAAGGGACAAGTGAGGATGGTGCTCGATTCTGACTCAACGATAGGATGGGCGTTTCGCATAAGGTGTCACTCCGACTCCAAGCCTGTTCCTGCCCCTCGCTCACAGGTCGTATGAGCATAGATTGAGGCTGCACACATGGGCCACGGTCCTGGCACGCCTTCCATTACCCTCTCAGCTCCACCTGCATCCACCCTTCTGTCCACAGGACACACCACCCAGCTCTGCTGAGCCTGTCGCTGGCCATAAAGGGTCCCCCCCGCCCCCGCCCCCGCCCTCTCTCTCCTCTAAAGGAAGGCAGGAAGATCAGACCCGTCACCGGGGATGGGGCAGCTGAGCATCAAACAGAGGGGTCTGCAGTGGACAGAACCGCAGCTCCTGACCCTGGGAGGGTTGTGGGAGGTGGTGGTGGTGGTTGGGGGAGGTCCCTGGATGGGTACAGGCACGTGGAAGCGTGCTCCTGCAGTACACATGTGTGTGCACGGACATATGTCAGCTTTTCTGCCGTGTGTGCCTGATCAAAGACAGATGTCCTGGCCAGGCCGCATCCTGAGCTTGAATGAGAGGCAGCAGGTGCCGCAGTTGACAGCTCTAACAGGCCGAGGAACAGCCCTGCTGCACGGGGCTCAGGCGGCCCTGTGACAGTGATTGACACCAGCACGTCCTCCCCTCCGGCCACCCAGGGGGCTTCTGTCACTGTTCCCGGACGCACCTGCCCCCATGGTAGACCCCTAGGGGGAATCAAGAGCCCCAGGACCCGCGGGTACCGAGTGACAGAGGCATCTCTTAGACTAAATGGAAGATGGCGGGTACTTCTAAGCAAAGGCTCACACACAACATGACTGTTAACTTTCAAAGTCAGGGTGATGCTAAACCACATACAGAAATCGACCTCTTTTCCAAGCATGTAACTTTCCTGCTTCAAAATAAGGCACTTTTCATCTTAAATTTAGTTTTCTGGGTTTCTTTCAATTAGAGAAAATTCTCAGCATGCCAATAAATGAACCTGTGAAGTTCATTCCAGGACAATGTTATCCTCAGCAGCACTGGGCAATGGGCTTCCACAGTGACTGGGTCAGAAGAGTTGTGAAAATCCTGGAGGAAAGGCACTGATGCTGTGGACCCACGTGGGCCTCGCTGGGACAGGGGTTCAGGGACACAGTGGACAGAGGGATGGGCAAGAGCCCTGTGAAAACACTGAGGGGGGAAGGGCTGGTACGTCCAAGTGCCCAACAGCTGGATGGCAGGTACGTGGAGGGAGGAGGAGGAGGAGCTGAGGGGAAGTCAGGGCCAGGAGAGGCGGAGGGGGACTCTGATCGTTCCTGAGAGAGGACCCCTGGGAAGGGATTCAGAACTGTGTGTGACACCAGGTTGGTCATTTCACTCTCTGAATGTTTCCTTATCTGTCTGGTGGGAATAAGAAATGCTCCAGAAACTGCAAAGTGGATCCCAGATGCCATCTTGCTGGGCAAAGCAGAGGCCTATGATCACAGGAGGACGTCTAGCTCACACTGTGTTTCAACCCAGCAGACTTCGCCCTGGGCCTGAAGAAGTAAGCTGGCTGGCTGGATCATGTGGCTGCCCTGGACGCCCATCATTTGCTGTTTTCCCAGAGTCACCCTCTCAGCAGCCCCAGCCTGCCTCTCCAGGACCTCAGAGACCTCTCTCTCTTCTCACTCGTGGGGGATGCCATTTTTCTCTCTCTGCACAGGGGTCAAACGCTGCCCCTCACCTGGCCCAGTAGCAACACCACCAAGAAACCAGGGCGGCCTGGCTCTGCCACCCCGCTGCTCGAAAGCAAAGCACCCTTCGCTGGTCACCCCCACAATGGCCCTAAGAGACTGAATCCAGATACAAAACAGAACTCAGCCCCCAACCTGCAGCAAGTGGCCGGGAAGCCTCGCTCCAGCCTCTGCAGCGAGTGACCCCAGTGCCGGGCGATCAACAGCTGCCGTCCTCTCCAGTCCTTCCTAGGGCTTCCCTGGTGGCTCAGACAATAAAGCGTCTCCCTGCAACGCAGGAGGCCCAGGTTTGATCCCTGGGTCAGGAAGATACCCTGGGGAAGAAATGGCAACCCTCTCCAGTACTCTTGCCTGGAAAATTCCATGGACTGAGGAGCCTGGTAGGCTACAGTCCATGCGGGTCACAAAGAGTGGGACACGACTGAGAGACTTCACTCTCTTTCTTTCTTTTCCTAGTCTTTACCCTGCTTCTCACTTTCTAGGCCCACGACAAAGCCAAATATGCTCACCTGACCAATCGCACAGGGCACCCCACTTCCAGTTAGGCCTCTGGTTTCCCCATGTCAACAGCTTCCAACAGGGCAGACTCGAGTCTTCGCGTTTGCCACCAGTCATCTCTCCCACTCCCTGCCTGTCTATGAGTCTCTGTAAAAGGGTGGCTGAACTCCTCCCTTGTTATGGCCCACCATGAACAAACGGCCTTCACTGATTCTCATATGGGTGGTCATTGTTTATTCAAACACCCCCCACAACACTCCAGATCCTGGTATGACCAGGGGATGCTGGCAGTCCCTGCAGTGGAGAAAACCCACCTTCACATCACCCACCATGGAGATGAAATGGACTGGGTGAAGTCGGCACCCAGCACAGGTTGGGGCTCAGTAGGCAGTGACAGGTTAAGTCTTGGCCAGTAGGCAGGAGACCGAGGCTCCTGCCTGGATGGTGCCCCAGACTGCATAATTTTGGAAAGGTTCCTCTGTTGCAACCACAAAGATGCTGGAAATCAATCCTGTATATACTGGAAGGACTGATGCTGAAGCTGAAGCTCAAATACTGTGCCCACCTGATGTGAAGAGCCAACTCATTGGAAAAGAAGACCCTGGTGCTGGGAAAGATTGAAGGCAGAAGGAGAAGAGGGAGACAGAGGATGAGACGGTTGGATGGCATCACTGATTCAATGGATATGAACTTGGGAAAACTCTGGGAGATGGTGAGGGACAGGGAGGCCTGGTGTGCTGCAGTCCATGGGGTCACAAAGAGTGGGACAGGACTTGGCGACCCAACAACAACAAAGATATGGAGGTGAAGCCCTCTGTGACCACAACTCCCAGGGCTGATATCTGCATAACAACAGGAAGTGGAAAAGCTGCCTTTTTCATTTTAATTGTTTAAATACCCAAAGGCTTCCGGCTTCTTCAAAGGAAAGGAAACCTGAAGTAGTGATAATATCATACAAAGGAAATTTCCTGTATTTCATCCCATTTTATCTTTACAGCCACTAGGCCTGGACTTTACCTAATTTACAAAGAGAGAAACTGGAGGCTCTGGAAGTCCAGCAACCTGCCCAGTGTCCACCGGCTGCTAACTGACAGAGCTGGAACTTGAACCTGGGACGGTCAGCCTCCAACCCTGCTCTAGAGTGACCGTACACTCTAGGTTTTCCAGCTTCTGAAGTGGCTTTCAAACCACACTCAGGGGCCCTGACCTCCTGCAAAACTGCCCACGGCCACCAGAGAGGTGGGCCGAGGCTGAGGGGACAGAGATCCAGAGCCCGCTACCCCTGTCCCAACCTGGGCCAACTCTACTCCATGTGTTTATCCATCAGGGCTCTGTACGCAATTTCTCTTGCACCAAAGCATCTGCTACTCAGTGAAAGAAGTGGAAGGCGCTGTTTCCTGTGTTGTCCCTGACAGTATTCATTCCGGCCAGACTCTGCACTGCTGCGGATGGAGAAACACAGCTGGTACAGCATGTCTGGGCGGGGGTGGGGGGTGCTGTGGTCACCCCAACGGCAGCTGTTGCTGCAATCACCGTGACGGCTCTAGGGTGAGCCGAGGGTGCCCACTGTGCCCCCTGCACCCTCACTGTTTGGTCCCAGGACAGATTAAGGGTAAGTGCTGTCTGTGGAGGTACAGTGAGACACCACCAGCCCTGGGCCACAGTTCCAGCAGCGATCAGAAGAACGGACCTCTAGCAGGTGACGAGAGAGGGAAACCAGGGGGCTGAGAGTAACGGGAAGGCCTCCCTGAGCCTGCCTCCTGGAAGCCTCTGAAGGTGGCAGGTGGCGGGTCTGCTCTCTGCTGCATGCCCTCCTGCTTCTCCAAGACTTTTGTTAGGCTCGGTTTTGGGGGACCCTCAGACGTGAATTTGCCTGCAGAGCATGTCAGGAGCTTGTGAAAACACAAGTCCTGGGGCTCTACCCAGGTTCCAGGGGTGGCCCGTGAATCTGCATTTCTAACCAGCTCCAGGGTGGTGGAGTATTCCCAGCTGGGCTCTGCTATCCTAGGCGGGGCTGGAATACTACAGGGCCCTAAGCCCAAGGGTGAAAGACGCACTATTTAGAAAGAGGCTTCCAAGGAGAAGTGGCCACGCTCCTGTCCTTAGGGGCTGCCTCACTTCTAAATCTTGGAAAAAGTATTAATAGGTAGGTGAGGTAATAGGTGTCAGCTGACCTTAGCATGGTGATCATTTCGCATTGTAGGTGTATCAACATTGTACCCCTTAACCTTACACAATGCCATAGGGCAACTTCATCTCAATAAAGCTGGTCATTCAGTCGTGTCTGACTCTTGCAACCCCGTGGACTGCAGCCCATCAGGCTCCTCTGTCCACGGAAATCTCCAGGCAAGAATAGTACAATGGGTTGCCATTTCTCTTTTTGAGGGGATCTTCCTGATCCAGGGACTGAACCCACGTCTCCTGCACTGCAGGCAGATTCTTTACGATCTGAGCCACCAGGGAAGCCCCTAATAAAGTTGGGGGCCGGGGAGGGGGGTTGGAGGAATAAACCTTGGTTAGTAGATCTGGGGGTACCTGGCAATGTGCCAGAAGCTTTCAAAACCACACAACCATCCCAGAGCAGAGACTTCATCCAAATATAGGAAGCAAGACATTTTAATGCTAAAATGCATATGGTCATTTTACGAAAGATAAAACAACATTTGGAGAAATAATTAGGACAAAACACACAATTCACATCCCAAAGAAATGTCCAGCCTCACCACTTGAGGCCGTGGCCCAGGGCCTGGGTGCCTGCTCCCATCCTCTGAGTAGACAAGCCCAGACGGTGGGAAGCTCAGTCTCACAGGACAGCGTGTTCATGTGGGAACCAGCCTGTCCCTCGGGAAGCTGAGGGTCCTCAGGGACCTGGGGCATGGAGGGGGGCTCCCTGAGCACTGGGGGAAGAGGAGGGGGCAGTGGGTCTTGCAGATGGGTAGGCTTTGGAAAAGCAGAGAGGACATCCCAACACAGGGGAAATTAAGTCCCTTTACTGGAGAGGCACAACCAAGACCCCCCACAGAGCTTTTGGGACCTTGCTCTGGGGCAGGCAGCTGGGGGAAAAGCTCAACAGAATAAACACTCCATACATGACCAAGTTCATCATTCCCTGTAACTGCAAAAACCTAAAGAAAGCAGCACAATGTCCCCAATGCCATTTACAGCACATCAGTCTGATGCACTAGAATCAAGTTAGGAAGGTAGAAGCCTATTTATTGATACGGAAAGACCTAGCTGGGGAAAAAAAGCAAATTATGGAATGGTTCACATTAACACAATCCCATTTTGTTAATACAATACGAGGTTTGTGACATTGTACAGGAGGCAGGGAGCAAGACCATCCCCAAGAAAAAGAAATGCAAAAAGGCAAAATGGCTGTCTGAGGAGACCTTACAAATAGCTGTGAAAAGAAGAGAAGCAAAAAGCAAAGGAGAAAAGGAAAGCTATACCCATTTGAACGGAGAGTTCCAAAGAATAGCAAGGAGAGATAGGAAAGCCTTCCTCAGTGATCAATGCAAAGAAATAGAGGAAAACAATAGAACAGGAAAGACTAGAGATTTCTTCAAGAAAATTAGAGATGCCAAGCGAACATTTCATGCAAGGATGGGCTCAAAAAAGGACAGAAATGGTATGGACCTAACAGAAGCAGAAGAGGTGGCAAGAAGAGGTGGCAAGAATCACAGAAGTGAAGTGAAGTTGCTCAGTCATGTCCAACTCTTTGGGACCCCATGGACTGTAGCCTACCAGGCTCCTTTGTCCATGGGATTTTTCAAGCAATAGTACTGGAGTAGATTGCCATTTCCTTCTCCAGGGGATCTTCCCGACCCAGGGATCGAACCCAGGTCTCCCACATTGTAGACAGACGCTTTACCGTCTAAACCACCAGGGAAGTCCCAAGAAGAACTGTACAAAAAAGATCTTCACGACCAAGATAATCACAAAGGTGTGATCACTCACCTAGAGCCAGACATCCTGGAATGCGAAGTCAGGTGGGACTTAAGCATCACTATGAACAAAGCTAGTGGAGGTAATGGAATTCCAGTTGAGCGATTTCAAATCCTAAAAGATGATGCTGTGAAAGTGTTGCACTCAATATGCCAGCAAATTTGGAAAACTCAGCACCGGCCACAGTCCAATCCCAAAGAAATGCGATGCCAAAGAGTGCTCAAACTGCTTCACGATTGCACTCATCTCACACGCTAGTAAAGTAATGCTCAAAATTTTCCAAGCCAGGCGTCAGCAATATGTGAACCCTGAACCTTCAGATGTTCAAGCTGGGTTTAGAAAAGGCAGAGGAACCAGAGAGTGCCGGGAGCCAGCACGGGAGAGCCCACCCATGACAAGGTCATGCAGGACTCGAGGGACTCCCTGGGCCAATCCCACCCATAACAAGGAGACCTGACAAGCTGCAATTCATGGGGTCGCAAAGAGTCGGACACGACTGAGCGACTGAACTGAACTGAAATGAAAATGAATTCTTTTCATAGAAAATTCTGAAAACCTTTTATATGTTAGTAGGAATGTGCCAACTAAAAATGCTTGTGTGGAAAGGCAAGAGTGGCAGAGAAACAAACACTTCATGGCAAATAGATGGGGAAACAGTTGAAACAGTGGCTGACTTTATTTTTCTGGGCTCCAAAATCACTGTGGATGGTGATTGCAGCCATGAAATAAAAGATGCTTGCTCCTTGGAAGGAAAGTTATGACCAACCTAGACAGCATATTAAAAAGCAGAGGTATTACTTTGCCAACAAAGGTCTGTCTAGTCAAGGCTATGTTTTTTCCCAGTTGTCATGTATGGATGTGAGAGTTGGACTATAAAGAAAGCTGAGCACCGAAGAATTGATGCTTTTGAACTGTGGTGTTGGAGAAGACTCTTGAGAGTCCCTTGGACTGCAAGGAGGTCCAATCAGTCCATCCTAAAGGAGATCAGTCCTAGGTGTTCATTAGAGGGACTGATGCTGAAGCTGAAACTCCAATACTTTGGCCATCTGATATGGAGAGCTGATTCATTTGAAAAGACCCTGATGCTGGGAAAGATTGAGGGCCGGAGGAGAAGGGGAAGACAGAGAAGAGATGGCTGGATGGCATCACCAACTCGATGGACATGAGTTTGGGTAAACTCTGGGAGTTGGTGATGGACAGGGAGGCCTGGCATGCTGCTGTTCATGGGGTCGCAAAGAGTCGGACATGACTGAGGGACTGAACTGAACTGAACTGAACCAGAAGCATATACCTTCATGATAAAAGGGCTTTTAAATGTGCTTTTAATTTTTCTACGCTAATTGTATATTATTTGAGTTACAGTTAAAAATGTTCCTAGCAGAGTATTTCCAGCTGAAGGCAGAACTATTATGGGAGAACTTCACCTTTCTTAGAACTGTGAAATCTCTAAAACAGAAAGTTAAATATGAAAACTGTGTTCCACATGGAAAGCGATGGTGAGGACATTAAGTGAAAAAGCAGAGTATAAAAGGCTTGTGTGCTATGTTTGCAGTTATGTGGATCGGCCTGGGACAGGGATGCAAAAAAAAAAAAAAATCTGCAAACAGGAGTGTGGCTGGGTGGTGGGGTTTTTTTTTTCTTTCTTAAGGCACTTTCTAATGGTGTAGTAACGCCTCTTTCCCTAATCAAAACCAGGTTTAACAGACAAAGGAAAACCAGGCTTTGTGCCATGGCTCGCACCCTCCCAGCAGCCCTGCAGTGGAGCAACAGCGCCCCACAGTGGCCACGGCAGGAAGGGCCGACACCTGTCGCCTGGCCCAGATGGGCGCTCAGGGTGGGGTGGCTGGGAAAGCAGAGATGCTGCATCCACAGAGAAACTGAGAGCACAGGATGGAGAAATGAGCACGCAGAGCATATCACTCCTGCAAAGATCAGAGTGTTCCTCACCGCAGGATGGAGTGGGCTGCAAGCACCAAGAGGGTTAACAGGCCCACCTGGGGGTCCTAGGAGAGGCTGAGGGGAAAACTGACTTCAAGGCAGGGCTCTGCCACACCTAAGGCTCTGGCCGAACGCCCTCTCAGCTCTGTCCTCTATGTTCCCATCTGTGAAACGGGGGGATAATCCTAGGGCCCTGCTGGAAGACTGGATCGAGGGCCAAGGCAGGGAGGTGGCATCAAGTCCTAACTCTGCCATTTGGCGCTGGATGAATGTGAATGAATCACCAGATCCCAAACATCAGCCTCTTCATACCCAGAATGGGCCTGATGCCAGGGCCAGCTTCCTAGGGCACCATTTTCCAAGCCAGATCCACAACGGATCCAGAAAGCAATGTGGTGAGTCACGACCTTTTTTAAAAAAATAGAATAGAAAATATCTACCCATGTAAAGGCTAATCAATTCCTGACATTTAATACATTCTCCAAAAAAAATGTTAGTTGTTATTATTCCCAATGGAGGCAATAGCACTGATTATTGTCACATTGGTTAAGAAAAAACTGACAGAAAGTCAAAAGACTCTGGGATTTCTTTCAGGTGCTCAGCTCTCCTCGGATTCAGGAAGGAGGCCCCTGAGTGCAGAGCTGGGGATGGCACTGGGGGGCCGAAGTGGGGGTAGCAGCAGCAGCAGCAGCAGATCCAAGCCATGGATGAGATGGACATCTTGCAGTACATCCGGGACCATGACACTCCTGGCCAGGCTGCCCCCAGCCTCTTCTGATCACCCCCCAGCCCCCAGGCTGTTCCTGGGCCAACAGGCCCTCTCCTGTAGAGGGGCGCCTGGTGAGGGGCAGGCTTTGCCCTGCAGGGCCAGAACCAACCTATTCCCAAGGGAGGGAGGGTGGAAGCCCGGATCAGAGGACCCCTGTACTGCCTTCTTCCTTGTTCTCAGGGCCTGCGGGGTCATAGAACCCTGCACAATGCAGAGAGCAAGGTCACCAGAGGAATTGGAGCCTCAGTTATCTCAGCCGCATGGATGGGAGGGGGCGACACGTGGGAGGGTTGTTCACCAGGAGCCCAAACCCCCAGGATGTCATGAGACTGTGGTGGAGGGGCAGGGAGGCTCCACTCAGGGCAGGGAAACTTTTCTGCCCACTCGTGCCCACCGAGTCTGGCAACCCTAGCACAGGAGGGGGGTGCCCTGGCCAACTTGGGGTTGGGGTAGGAGTCTGCACACCAAGGCACCTGCAGTTTCTGGTCAGCACAGCCCCCGGAGGCCTGCAGGCCATGGGAAGGTCCCCAGGAGAGTGATGCTGAGTGGGGGCCTGGAAGGGCCTAGCTGGGATGGCTGGCCCTGAGCCGCCTCTGCTTACCAATGTGCTGAGCAGGGTGCCTTCCTTCCGTGTGCCAAAGCTCGAGGGAGACGTCACCTGGCCCTGCCCCCAGGGTGTGGATGGCCTGACAAAGCTCTCCGTCTCCTCCCCCTTCCTTTCCTAAGGCAGGCCTGGCCAGACCACAGCCTTCTTGGGCCTCCGGCCATAGGACCAATGTCTGCCCTCGCGGCTTTGAGCAGAGGGCCCCACGTCCTCCGGGTCCACCTGCAGCCCAGCTGCCCCTCCCTTTCACGGCAGGCCTGGGCTGGCTGCTCTCGGGCTGCTCTTGAAGGCTCCCTCTGTCCGGCAGTGGAGTTGTCTGTCAGGCCTTCCCCCATCCTCGGGGTCTGGACTTGCTCACTGGCCTTCCACCCGTGGGAGCCCCCTTCCCGGAAGCAGGAGCCCTGGGCCGGGCAGAACCAGTCAGTGCCTTAGACCTCTCCCCGAGGCCCGTGCCCCAGCATAGGGGTCAGGGCATGCTGCGACGCTCAGGAAATCCTCCGTGAGTGAGTGATGCTTAATGGAGAAAAGAATGCCTTTTTTGATACATTCTTCACTTTCAGCGTCAGTTTTTAAGGAAACACAGGTTTTTAAGGGAATGCAACCATTGTCGTCCCTGGGGTTGTGCTGTTCGACGAGGATTGGAAGGTGGGGTTTGGGGGTAGGACCCCAGGCCCTTCCTGGTCGGGACCAACAGCCGACCCTGAGGGAGTCCCCCCACCCACCAGGGCTGGTGTCAAGAGTCTCTGTCTGTAGCGCCCCCCGCCCTGTGCCAGGACCCACAGGCAGGTGGCAGCACTCAGCATGTCCTGCGTCTCATGCCCCCTCGTGATAAGGCCGTCGGCTCCCCCACGTGCCAGAGTGAGAAGAAACAGGTGGCTCTGGGGGCCCCCTCTCCCCGCCTTACCTTGTCCCGAGGGTGCTCTCCCCGGGGACCCACAGCACGTGCCACCCCTCTTCCCTCTCACAGCCAGGCCTTCACACCCCCAACCCTCAAGCACAGGTGGACGCCCCCACCCTGCCCTGGGGTCCGCACCTGTCTGACTGCAGGAGGGCCCCCGAAGGAAGGCGCAGTGCTGGGTGAGGGGCCGCCTTGGGCTCTTTCCCCTCCCTGTTCTCTCCTCTGGGCCTGTCCCTCCCTGGCCCCCTCCCCTCCACTGGGCACCCCCCCCTGCCAAGTGACAGAGGAACAGAGGATGTTGCTGGCAGGAGCCCAGTGTGGGGAGCGCTGGTCCTCCAGTGGGGGTCACAGGCAGAACCCACCACTCTGGGGTGGCTTTGTCCATTGTGAGCCTGGCCTCCTCCCAGGTGGCCGGCCACTGGGACCCCCTCAGCAGAGACGTGTGCCTCAGGATACGGATGCTCTGTGACCTACCAGCCAACCCAGGCCCCGGTCATCCAATAAAAAGTCCGTGTCGAGGCTCATCCCCTGCTTGTCAGTGGCTTTCTTTTCTGTGCCCGGGCTGACGGAGGACCACGTCGGGGCCATTGTTACAACAGCGGGCTTAACAAGGGGAGCTGCCCTAGAAGGACCTGGAGCATGTTGAGGCATCCAGGCTGCTGGACAGGGAGGGGGCAGGCAGAGCGAGGATCCCCATGTATAAGCGTAGGCAGAGGGGCCAGAGCCCCAGGCCGGTGGGGTCGTCAGTAACTGCACAGCCAACACTGGCTTGGAAAGAGGACTTTTCCCTTCAGACCTCATACCCCTCGCACAGTGTAGGGACTGGTCTGGGCTTGACCAGGCCATTCTGAGGCGCTTTCGGCTCTGACACCAGACAGCCCTGCCAAATACACATATCCCTCCGTATCCAGACCTGCCCTGGACTCTGCTCTCCTCCCGGAGTTAGATTCTGACATGCCATTTCCTGCCCGGGATCCAGAGGTTCTGAGCAGACAGCCCTCTGGAGACCTAGAAATGGGTCCCCGGGAGCCAGGGAGCTCCACGCAGGGCAGTCCACGAGCCCACCTGGCCTCCCCCAGCTACTCGGCTTTGGATCTTGCAGCTAAGTCCGAGTGGGGATGTCGTGGTTCTGAGGGAGCAGCAGAGGGGCTGTTCTGAGAAGGACTGCAGTGCCCACAAGCCTGCAGCGGAGAGCTCACCATAGCAGGAAAGGGAACACATGGAGGGCAGCGTTTGTTTGTTTAGAAGCCATGTGAGCCCTGTAGACAGGATGTACCGGCTGCTGCGGGGGCCCCCCGCTCCTGTCCCCCATTGTTCCTCTCAGGAAGCCGGGAACTCCAGCCTGTTCTGGAAAGTCCCCGTCGTAATGCCTGACCCCTCCAGGCCTGGAGTCAAGCTCCATGGGGACACGACAGACTCCGGTAACACTCTGGAGCCCACCTCCGTGTGCCCTGGGGCGGCCCCGAGGCTTGAGCTCTCCCACCAGACTCAGAGGAGCCAGCAGAAGTCCAGGTGCCTCTCAGGGCTCCGTGGCCCTCGTGCCCAATGGCCAGTTTGGTGTTGATACTCTCCATGTGGTGGCTTCAACCTTCGGTGTTAGGCTTTGTCTCCAGGGAAACCTCGTGTGAAAGTCAGGCTCGGCTCTCTAGTTCACCAGCTGCCCAGCGGAGCATCACCTGCGAACAAGAGAAGGGAAGCGGAACTGCCTTCTGGCCAGTGGCCCTGGCTGGACAACAGGCGCCTCCCAGCGCTGCTGTGTCTCTGTGTGGGCTGACGGCCGCCCAGAGCAGGCGTGGTCAACGCCAAGAGCCCCCTTGAGTGATTGACCTCTTGGTGTTAAGTTATGGATGGTGCTATTCAGTGCAAACTGTGATCACTCCAAACCCTTCCCTGAGGCCTCACAGTTGGGGCCAGCTGACCCAAGGGCCAGGCTCCGTGGGTCTGGAGGGATTTACTTTCAGCTCAGCTATATGATGTCCCCTCGCCACGCAGTGCTGAGTGAAGAGAGTTCCTTGGGCCAGGTAGACTGTAACGTCCTATTTGCGTCTGGTCACTCCAGTTCATCCCGGAGGGCCCCCTGCCCAGGATGAGGTGGGTGTAGTGGACATGACAGAGTGGTCAGAGGCACTAACAAGCCTCAGCTCAGCCTTGCCTCCAGCCACGGGCACTGACGTGGACATCCAGACATCTTGCTGTGTATGCTGTGGTGAAGGGGACCCAGGTGTACAACCTGGTGCGTACACCATGGAACACAGTGCTCATGCCTCTGTTCTTTTAACACAGCTCTGGCCACCAGTGAGAGTCAAAGGGGTTCATTTCTCAGGTCGCACTCAGGGTAGAGCTGCATTTCTGAAGCGGGGATTATGGGCTCAGCACATAGCCTCGGTAAGCAAGAATTCCTGGTGACAACTTTCAGAGGTGCCGATGCTTCTTTGCTAATTCAGCAAATATTTGTAGCAGCAGCCTCCAAATTCCTTTTAAAGGAAAGCTGGGTTAGCTTTCTCCAGTGCAGCTAGCCAGTCACATCTGTTTCTTCACATGCCAAGTTTCATCCAAAAACACTAAGCATTTAATGGTACCTACTGTGTGCAGGCACTGTGACCTGTGGCACCTGGGGAATCGGATGGGTTGAGGGACGGGGGAGATGCAGGTCGGCCCTTCCAGTCTAGAAGCTCCCCATCATGTTGGGCACCAGTCAGTTTGGTGAATAAGCAAATGCAGGGGCGAAACGATGCAGCACGAAGCAAAAGGCAAAGACTGTGGAGACCTTGGTGCTCCAGGAACGCCGGGCAAGAGAGATCAGGGCGGCCCAGCCAGTGAACGCTTCCTGCAGTACCTGTTCCAGGCACGGTGGAGGATGCAAAAAGGAGAAAACGTGAGCCATCAAAGCCAAATCCACCGTGAGCCACGCTGAGCCGTGGGTTCTGTTCTGTTCTCTGGGCCGCCTGCCCGAACAGCAGACACAACTGCAACTCGCTTCCTCCCATTGCAGCCCTCTTTGCCCGCCCCCCACCCGCTGCTGGTCCAGCACATACAGTTTTACATGCCACGTGACCCCAGTCCTTGGTCACTGTGTTCGTTTCCTAGGGTGGCTATGGCAAGTACCACCAACTAGGTGGCTTTAAACAGCAGCAATTTATTCCCTCTCAGTTCTAGAGGCCAGAAGTCTAAAATCAAGATGTCGGCAGGGCTGTGCTATCTAGGGAGAATCCTTCCTTGCTTCTTCCAGCTTCTGGAGGTTGCTGGCAATCCGTGGCTTGCAGCTGCATCATTGCAGTCCCTGTCTTCACATGGCCCCCTCCCTGTGTGTCTCTGCTTCACATGTGGTCTCCTCCACATCCTTTCTGTGTCTGTGTCCAAATTTTCCCTGTTCTTGTAAGTCAGTCACTGGTGGATAAGGATTCGATGGATCAGGACCACTGAATCCAGCATTACCTCATTTCCCCTTAGTTACCTCTGCAAAGACCCCATTTCCAAATAAGTTCGCATTCACAAGGTTCCGTGTGGACGGTTTTAAGGGGAACACTCTTCCAGCCATTTCAGTCCCAAAGGGTCTGGTACCTTTCAGGAGGCTGAGTTACCTGAGTGCAGAAGTGAGGACATTCTTATCTACTGTATCAGCTTCCAGGTTTATGGGGTCCTATCTGGTACCATGGGGGCTTGGAGCCTTTTTATCACACCAAATTTGGGGAAATCTCCCCACCACTAACAACAGTCCTGGGTCTGTGTACATCGCTTGTGTCCAGTGGTGGGAGCAGGACGCACTGAAGATGTGACTTGTGGAGCCCAGGGTCTGACCCCCTGGGCCATCATGCTCCTCCTCCAGGGCAAAGGCAGGCCCCCAGTGGATCTGATGACCTCTTCTCTGAGTGGATGCCTTTCAGGAGTGAGCTGAGACAGGCAGCGTCCCACCTTGTCCTGTCCAGGCCAGGGCCTCATGATGGCCCTGTTGGCGCTGCATTTCAGCAGTGCCCAGCATCATTCCCACCCCTCTGCCACCTCCCACGCTGTCTGAGGAGGGGATGGGCGGGTCGGGGAGGGAGCCGGAAGGGAGGAACCTCTGTTGCCCGTGTTCCTGGTGCCGGGGTTAGATTTCTCTCATTTGTGGCTGCCACCAGAAATGTCGAAACTTCTTCAAATCTTAGCGAGAATGACTAGAGCACCGTGTGAGATAACGTGGAAATGGAGCAGCACTCAGAGCCATCGTCCTGGCTCACCGCGGGTGGGGACTCGCTCCTGGAGGGGCGCCCGGCTCTGAGGGCCTTTCCTGGGGACCCGCTGTGCCTCCTGCATGGAGCCCTGGCTCCAGAGCCTCCTGATGGCTTTCCTGGGCGTCTGCGCTCCCCTCAGCACCCACAATAATGGAGCAGCACTCAGAGCCATCGTCCTGGCTCACCGCGGGTGGGGACTCGCTCCTGGAGGGGCGCCCGGCTCTGAGGGCCTTTCCTGGGGACCCGCTGTGCCTCCTGCATGGAGCCCTGGCTCCAGAGCCTCCTGATGGCTTTCCTGGGCGTCTGCGCTCCCCTCAGCACCCACAACCCTCCCTCTGGGCCCAGCGGGACCAGCTTCCAGAGCCTGAGAGCTGCTGCTGGCCAACTCACGGGCGCCCGAGGGGTCTGCCTCGGCCTCGGTTTCTCAAGCTGGTTTTCTTCCCTTGACAAGGTTGCTCTTGG
>SJYX01015551.1:64766-87419 GCA_006410675.1 Oreotragus oreotragus | reverse complement strand
TGGGGGCAGGAGGAGAAGGGGAAGACAGAGGATGAGATGGCTGGATGGCATCACTGACTTGATGGACGTTGAGTCAGAGTGAACTCCGGGAGTTGGTGATAGACAGGGAGGTCTGGTGTGCTGCAATTCATGGGCTCACAAAAATTCAGACACGACTGAGTGACTGAACCGTTCGAACTGAATTTTGAAAAGGATAGACAAAACTGAAAGACTCATACTATGCGATTTCAATACCTATTCTAAAGCTACAGTAAGACAACTTGGTATTGGCATAATGACATATAGATCAATGAACCAGAAAAGTCCATCTATCTATCTATTAACAATTGACATTACACAAATATGCCAGAATAATTTAACTGGAAAAGGATTTTTTCAACAAGTTATTTTGGAATGATTATACCTCCCTATTTTAAAAGTTCTCACTCTCTTTCATCTTATACAAGAGTTCAAAATGCAATCACTGATATAAATAAAAGAACAAAAACTAGATATTGCCATTCCATTCTCCAGGAGATCTTCCCTACCCAGGGATCAAACCTGGATCTCCTGCATTGCAGACAGATCTTTATGATCTGAGCCACCAGGGAAGCTCATAAAACTTCTAGAAGAAAATATTTTAAAAATTGTGAAACCTGGGTTAGGCAAAGATTTCTTAAGTAAGACAAAAAAAAAAGCATGAAATATAAAAGTTAATGAATTATACTTCATAAAAATTTAAAATTTTACTCTTCAATAGATAATTATTAAGAAAAATAAATGGCAAACCAGATAAATAGATACCCAAGAAAATATGGGGTGGCAAATTGACATATGAAATTATGCTGAAAATCAATAGTCATGTAGGGAAAGGCAAATAAAAACACATTGCAATGAAACACAAAAGATGTTTAGCCACTAAAAATGGCTAAAATTAAAGAAATTGACAATATTAAGTATTGTGAGGGAGGTGGAGCAACTAAAAGTCTTCTACACCAGTGATGAAGATGAATAACATGACAAGCACTTTGGAAAGCAGTTTAACAGTTTCTGATAAATTTAAGCAAACACTTACCATAAGACTTAGCAATTACACATCGAGGTATTCAAGAGAAATGTAAATACATAGTCACACAGAGGTCACACATTGTATATGAATGTGCAGAGCTTTTAGTACCAACTTCCCAAACCTGGAACAAAGTCAAATAAATGTCCATCAACTTTAGAATGAACAAACAAATTATGGTGTAGCAATAAAATGGGGTTTTCTAATCATTAGTAAACAGGTGCTAACTAATGATCACACCATCATGATTATCTGGGTCTGAAGATCTTTTCTGTACAGTTCTTCTGTGTATTCTTGCCACCTCTTCTTAATATCTTCTGTTTTTGTTAGGTCCATACCATTTGTCCTTTATTGTGCCCATCTTTGCATGAAATGTTCCCTTGCTATCTCTAATTTTCTTGAAGAGATCTCTAGTCTTTCCCATTCTATTGTTATCCTCGATTTCTTTGCACTGATCACTGAGGAAGTCTTTCTTTTTTTTTAATTTTTAAAAATAATTTTATTCATTTTAATTGGAGACTAATTACTTTACAATATTGTAGTGGTTTTGCCATACATTGCCATGAATCAGCCATGGGTGTACATGTCTTCCCCATCCTGAACCCCACTCCCACCTCTCTCTCCATTCCATCCCTCAGGGTCATCCCAGTGCACCAGCCCTGAGCACCCTGTATTACATATCAAACTTGGACTGGCGATCCGTTTCACATATGATAATATACATGTTTCAATGCCATTCTCCCAAATCACCCCACCCTTGCCCTCTCCCAGAGTCCAAAAGACTGTTCTATACATCTGTGTCTCTTTTGCTGTCTTGCATATAGCGTTATTGTTACTATCATTCTATATCCCAGTGCACCAGCCCTGAGCACCCTGTATTACATATCAAACTTGGACTGGCGATCCGTTTCACAAATGATAATATACATGTTTCAATGCCATTCTCTCAAATCACCCCACCCTTGCCCTCTCCCAGAGTCCAAAAGACTGTTCTATACATCTGTGTCTCTTTTGTTGTCTTGCATATAGCATTATTGTTACTATCATTCTAAATTCTATATATATGCGTTAGTATACTGTATTGATGTTTTTCTTTCCGGCTTACTTCACTCTGTATAATCTGTCTCTTATACACATCTAGATGTGTATAAGAGACAGCAGTTAAGTTCCTTAGTTTTTCTGCATATTTCACAACCTCAGCACTTTTAAAAGTACAAGTCAATTATTTTAAGGGTTAATCCTGAACTTAAGGTTGTTACTTCATTCAAAATCAGACTTTGATTTTTTTTTTTTTNAGTCTTCTCTTGTGCTATTGGAATAGGGTGTTTGCTATGACCAGTGCATTCTTTGGCAAAACTCTATTAGCCTTTGCCCTGCTTCATTCTGTACTCCAAGGCCAAATTTACCTGTTACTCCAGGCATTTCTTGACATCCTACTTTTGCATTCCAGTCTAGATGTTTAGCAGAGAAGGCGGTGGCACCCCACTCCAGTACTCTTGCCTGGAAAATCCCATGGGCGGTGGAGCCTGGTAGGCTGCAGTCCATGGGGTCACTAAGAGTCTGACATGGCTGAGCGACTTCACTTTCACTTTTCACTTTCATGCATTAGAGAAGGAAATGGCAACCCACTCCAGTACTCTTGCCTGGAGAATCCCAGGGAAGGGGGAGCCTGGTTGGCTTCCATCTATGGGATCGCACAGAGTCGGACACGACTGAAGCGACTTAGCAGCAGTAGGAGCTAGATGTTTAGACCCTGTTATAAATTCAAAAGCTATTTTCACATGCTGCTAAATAGAATAGTTGAGATAGCATTGCAGTTCAAAATACAATTCAAAACTTCATGTCACAGGCAAAAGTAATCTTAAATTATTTTTTCTAAAATTGTATTAAAGTTGCTGTATAACACAGGGAGCCCAGCCTGGCACTCTGTGATGACCTAGAGGGATGGGAATCGAGGCGGAGGGAGAGGCTCAAGAGGGAGGTAATATATGTATAATCATGTCTGATTTGCGTTGTTGTATGGCAGAAATCAACACAATATTGTAAAGCAATTCTCCTCCAGTTAAGAAATAAATTTTAAAAAGAATAAGTAAAAGACAAACAAAAACTGTATTAGAGTTGGACCATAAGGAGGGCTGAGCACTGAAGAATGATGCTTTTGAACTGTGGTGCTGAAGAAAACTCTTGAGAGTCTCTTGGACAGAAAGAAGATCAAACTAGTCAATTCTAAAGGAAATTAACCCTGTGTATTCATTGGAAGGACTGGTCCTGAAGCTGAGGATCCAATACTTTGGCCACCTGATGCAAAGAGCCAACTCACTGAAAAAGACCCTGATGCTGAAAAGACTGAGGTCAAGAGGAGAAGCAGGTGACAGAGGACGAGATGGTTGGATGGCATCACTAACTTAATGGACCTGAATTTGAGCAAACGCTGGGAGGTAAGAGGACAGGGAAGTCTGGCATGCTGCAGGTCATGGGTTTGCAAAGAGTCAGATATGACTTAGCAACTGAACAACAACAACAACAACAGGGCTGTTTGAGATACTTTAAAAGGGAAGGAGAAAGGAACTAAGAGTTTGAGTTAAAACTATATGTTAAGTTCTTTCAATGTATATGGCACCTCATTTACTACTCACAAGAACTCAAAATTATACTGAGCTATTAATGTTGCCTTAAGATATCAGGTAGTTAGAGATGTGGAAGTGATTCAAGTTTAAGTCTATTTGATTCCTAGTCTTTATATCCAGCTCTGACTTTCCATATCCAGGAAGATGGAGTGTTATTACAAGGTTATATAAGATCTAACAGGCAATCTGCATTTAGAAATTTTCTGAATGCCCCCCACGTGGAGATGAGGTGTTTTGTTTTGTTTTGTTTTGTTTTTTTGCATTCCATCTGCCAAGCATTGTGCTGGACACTTGGTCATGTCTCATTTAAGCCTTTTTACAAGCCAGTGGACTGAGCACTTTACTATAGCCATTTTGCAAATGAAGAAAGGTTCATATGGTTTTTATCTGACACTAACTTCTGAATTCTTTCTACATCAAGGACCGTTCACTTTCATAAATGACTTTCAGATTTAGGGTCTGTAATTTTCCATTAGAACCGGTAATCACGTGCACTGATTGTAAGTCAAATACTTATAAGTCATGTGTATACCCAACGTGCTATCCCTTCACACTGATCCTACCTGACACGGATAACCTGCCTTTCCCATGTTCCCAACCTCCCTTCACTTGTCATTGTGCCTCATATCTCTCCTTCAGTTATTTCCTGTCATCGCAAGTCTTCACTTACTAGTCTTTCCTTTAGTGTAGAAAATCAGGCTTCTGCAAAGCATGGCTCTTGCCATATTTATATTATAACCAGCCCCTCCTTCTTTTTCTCTTGAATGCTTTCCATTGAACATCAGTTGTATTATAGTTGATAATTCTACACCACAGGTTTAATTTCCTAATCCTCTGAATTTTCTTTTACTCAGTTCCTGGGCTTCTGCAAGTAGATAACAGTGGTATTCCATTTTATGGAATATGCTGTGGCTAAGTTCTAAAGTCAGGGCATAAGAAAATAATTTGAATAATATCAGATTTTCTCTTGTAAAATTCTTAGAAAAGGGTCACATTACAAACAAATGCACCATTTTCCAGGGAATTCATCACAATTAACTTTGGAAAATAATTTACTATTTCTTTGGCTAAGTTGTAGTTACTTGTACTACTGGGTCATTTAATACGAAAATGCACATCTCTACATTTAATACTTAGAATTACATTCAATACAGCAAGATGTTCTAAGACAGTTACATAGGACTAGAGATCACCTGAGGCTGTAGGAATTTCTCTCCTATCTTATGCTCACTGAGTACAGTGGTAACTGAAATAACTTGTAACTATTATTTTTTATTCTGTGTCTCCCTCTCTCCCTTACCCGAATAGTTGAGTCTGCACACATTGATTGCATTTATGGTGCAACTGCACTACACAGAGCTATAACAAGCATACTATGGTGAGTGTGCAGCCCACAGTTTAGGTTTTATGGATGACCTGCATGATTCTCTTGCCCCAGTCTGGGGAGCAACTGTCCAAATGTGAGATCATTATGTCTAGGACTTACAGGCTAACCATTACATTACTCTGTCCTTTCCACACTCTGAGAGAAGAGTGAGTGACATCACCAACTCATGGATAAAGTCTTGATCTCCATGGGGTGTGATCTGGGGTGGGGCAACTGTCTCAGTTTCTTCATCCATAAACCAGAGCCAATAGGAGGTAAATAAGTGTACTTATTTTGGTCAGATACGAAGACATCTATTTTTAGGATCTGTTTACATTTTACTCACTTTCTTCCCAACTTCTGCATCTTGAAAACATCATATTTTTTCAAAATCGTATTCCTTCTTAATGTTTAAAGCTTGCTTTCCTTTGAAGGCAGTTTAATCCATGTGTTTCTGATTGGATTTCTCTTAAAACATTAGTGTATTTTTTTCCTAAGAGGTTACAGGATCCAAGAAGCCTTAAAATACACTTCCACAGAAGGTTTCTTCTGCTTGGTGTGCCATTTTTGAAACCTGGAAATTATACTCTGCCAAATATAAATTAACTCAGACACCAAAATTTTGAGTTCAAGTTGAAACTTCATATCCATGAATTTTAAACAGCTTCTAAACTTGGCACAATCTATTCTATATCTGGCCCTTTTAGCCATTGGCTAAAGAAGACAGTTTCTTGATTAAATGAATTTTGACATCTAAATAAAACTAAAAGGCTAAAGAAAGGCAGCTAATGATAAAACATTACATGTCATCATGTGACAAAGGGGAAGATCCAAAGTCCATCTCAGAAGTTTGGGACAACCATGGGTGTTATTTAAGAAGCTCACACCCACTTGTTTTTTTCCCAGAAACCAAATACTTGAATTTCAGAGGATTTATCTAAGCCCTTTGTCAAATGTTCCTGATCATAAAATTCCAGAAAATGGGGTTGAGAGAAACATAACTTCATTAGATGCAACCCCTGTATGCTGTTGTACAGTATTGTAATTCTTATGTTGATTATATCACCCTGCTTAGTTTTCTGGGATTTCAGCAGTGAACCCACAATAGCTGTGCAAAGGAGAAAATTCTTAATAATTGTCTTTTCCTATGTTCTCCTCTGTCCATGGGATTCTCTGGGCAAGAATACTGTGGTGGTTTGCCGTGCCCTCCTCCAGGGTATCTTCCCAACCCAGGAATCGAACCTATATCTCTGGCATCTCCAGCATTGCAGGCAGGATTTTTACCCACTGAGCCACCTGGAAAGCCCATTAGCACACTAAGACCTCCTTAACTTTGTTTCCATTAGCTCACAGTATCAGAATGTGGAGAAGCAAACCTACAGATCTGTCTCCTGACTACCTTCATAAGTCATGCAACTACACACAGGCCTCCTGAATGCGTGTGTTCTCCAGCCCTGCAGAGCTCCTTAAACTGCTGCTGTAAGTGATATAGAGCAGTAAGCAAGGACACCAGTATAAAGACAAACATTAATTGAATAGTGTCAGAGCAGCATTTCACATACTCCCATCAAGCACAGGATATGACATAAGTGAAGAACAGAACCAGCAAAAATCATGTCCTAGAGCAGGGCAGAGTCTTTGCTTATAGTCTTAAGCAAAATAACCTTTTGTGGTTGTATCAGACAGACGTTTGGTTGTGATCACTTTCATGATCCATTCTTCCCAACAAGCAAGAGTTGCTGGCGCAAAACAGAAGGAAACTGATGTAGTTCTGAGTCAAGCTAAATCACTAGGAGTGCTGTGTCAATTTCCCTTAGCTATAATATTCCAAAGTCCACCATTCCAGCAACTTCAAAGCCCTTGATCTCACCTGAAAAGAATAGAAGCCAAACCAACAGGTGTGAAACATGGATGCAGCACTTTCTACCTCAGGCACTCAACAGAGCAGAGCTTGCTTCTAAGAGCGTATAACAGTCTGCCCCTCCACTGCCTAGTGACAGAAAACCAGCATCTCTCATCAAACACCAACCCTTCATATGTGAAATAATGTCTGAATGCTTTCAAGTTTTGAAGGCAATAAATGAAGAGACTAGGGGAGAAAACCTAGATAGCATAATGAAAAGCAGAGACATTAATTTGCCAACAAAGGTCTGCCTAGTCAAGGCTATGGCTTTTCCAGTGGTCATGCATGGATGTGAGAGTTGGACTGTGAAGAAAGCTGAGNAAGTTTTGAAGGCAATAAATGAAGAGACTAGGGGAGAAAACCTAGATAGCATAATGAAAAGCAGAGACATTAATTTGCCAACAAAGGTCTGCCTAGTCAAGGCTATGGCTTTTCCAGTGGTCATGCATGGATGTGAGAGTTGGACTGTGAAGAAAGCTGAGTGACAAAGAATTGATGCTTTTGAACTGTGGTGTTGGAGAAGACTCTTGAGAGTCCCTTGGACTGCAAGGAGATCCAACCAGTCCATCCTAAAGGAGATCAGTCCTGGGTGTTCATTGGAAGGACTGATGTTGAAGCTCAAACTCCAGTACTTTGGCCACCTCATGCGAAGAGTTGATTCATTGGAAAAGACTCTGATACTGGGAGGGATTGGGGGCAGGAGGAGAAGGGGATGACAGAGGATGAGATGGCTGGATGGCATCACCGACTCGATGGACATGAGTTTGAGTGAACTCCAGGAGTTGGTGATGGACAGGGAGGCCTGGCATGCTGCAATTCATGGAGTCACAAAGAGTCAGGCTCGACTGAGTGACTGAACTGAACTGAGGGGGGTAAAAATAACACCAACCCTTCCTACTTGTCTCCTCCTACTGCTCCTGGTACAGTGCTTACTCCTCATCTTACGATTAAATCATACTTGTCTACTTGACATTTCTTCAAATGCACCATGAGTTTTCACCATTGAATGCTTTTCCCTGCCTCTCTGTCCATTTAATCCCTTACTTATCCTCAAAATCCCATTTATATGCTGCATTCTTTACTTCCCAGGCAAATATAGCCCTCATCAGAATTCATCTCTCTCTACACTCCAACACTACTGTATTTAATGCCATATTATTAGTAGTACTTATAGTTTAATTAGTAATACAGCTAAGACTTTACAGTTCTGCCTACTAGACTAAAACATGAATTCCTTTAATTTCTTGAATGTCTTATTCATCTAAAAATCTCCAACAACTGGCATTTAAAAGGCTATCAGTAATATTTATTCAACTGAATACTCAACAGGCATTAGTGATGTACTGGATTCTATATAACAGAATTCTATATAATCATGAAAAATATGATTCTTGATCAGAAGCTCTTATATCCCACAGTACATTATACAGATATTCCATGAAGTATAATGGTTATGTCCCAATAAGCCCATAATTTGAAAATACCATAAGTTGAAAATACATTTAATACACCTCACCCACTGAACATCCTAGCATCATTAGCCTACAGTTGGGCAAAATCATCTGACACAAAGCCTATTTGACAATAAAGTTTTTAATATCTCATGAAATTTACTGCACACAGTACTAAAAGTGAAAAACAGAATGGTGTAAGTGTATTCATTGTTTGACATGGTTATTTGGGAGCTGAAGCTCACTGCTGCTGCCCAGTATCATAAGAAAGTACTATACTATATATAACTAGTCTGGGATAAAATTCAAAGACCAGTTTCTATTGAATGTGGATCACTTCTGTATCATCATAAAGTCAAAAAATCTAAATTGAACCATGGTAAGTTGGAGACTGTATGAATAAACATAGACATTTAAACATTTAAGCGATTTATTACCTAAGACACGGTTGACAATCTTTTTTCTATAGAAGACCAGATACTAAATATTCTAGACTACATGTGATCTAGTCACATACTCTTCTTTGTTTTCCTTTACACTTCTTTAAAAATGTAAAGCCTTTCTCAGCTTGCAGGTTGTACAGACACGAGCCAAGAGCCAGATTTGGCCCAGGGATATGATTTGCCACCCCTGATGTAAGACAAAAGAACCCAATAAAACTTCTTGTAACATGAAAATGTTTTCTCTACTGTTCAGCACAGTAGCCACTAATTTCATATGCAACATGTGAAATAGGCTACTCTGACTGAAGAACTAAATTTTAAATTTTACTTCATTTTAACTAGTTTTAATTTAAATAGCCAATGTGGATATTGGTTTGCCTATATGAGTATATTGCTTAGAGATCATTCGAACTACCAACCCCCTGAATTGGTCCAAGTAGACTCTTTGGGAACTAGACAGTTAGCAAGTAGAAAATGTAACTGTGATGATGGGTATCCTTGCTCAGTATGATACAAGAAATCAGAAAGCCCCAAAAGTTGTCTGAGTGTCATAAAAAAAATCTCTAAATATATACATTCAAAGCAAGGGAAAGATTTTCAGAGTTGGTGCTATATGAAATTGCTTTAGCTGTTAGGATTCAGAAAATCAAGGTTAATTCTTCTACAAGGAGTCCCCAACCTGATAAACTTGAAAAAATAGCTTTATTTTACCTGCTGAGAAATATATCTCCAATTCCTTTAAAACTTTTAAATGCCTCTGCCATCTCATCACCTTTCCTGAAAATATACTGCCCTTCAAAATAATGAGGGCCTAGACCTTTAAGAACTACAAGTTCAAGCGACCAATGAGGCATGTGCATTTAACCTCAGCTTAGTTGAACACATTTGCTATGCTGCTAGCCTAGTGAGGGACCACGTGATGATAAGCTGAACAAGGAAGGGTCAGACAAAACAGGAAGGTGTTGATGGATGGTGAGAAAGCAGAGGATCAAGGAATTTGTGGGTCTCCCTAGTCAAAGAGCTGTGGCAAAGGAAAACGAGAGCAAGTAAGCTGGAAGTATAGCAAATGGTATATGGAGTAACTGGATGTTGAAACTGAGACTTCAGAATTGGAGCAGTCACTAGTGATGACAAGGTCCAAGGTGAAATTTGGCTGCAATGTGGTGGAAAATGATATGTAGTTGGAAATGAGGAAGCAAAAGAACGAGAGGCCAGGGTGTCAGATGGGTCATCTGCTGTATATGCTGAAGACATGAAAAATGATGATAGAATTAGGGCCAGGAGCCAAAGTTCTCAGGGAACTATGGGTCGGTGTGGGGTGACATAAGTGCAGTGAAGTAAATATTGCCCAGTTGTGTCCAACTCTTTACAACCCCATGGACTGTAGCCTTCCAGACTCTTCTGTCCATGGGATTCCCCAGGCAAGAATCCTGGAGTAGTAGATTGCCATTTCCTTCTCCAGGGGATGTTCCTGACCCAGGAATCAAACCTGGGTCTCCTGCACTGCAGGAAGATTCTTTACTGTCTGAACTACCAGAGGTAAATAAAACAGGTTAATAGATGGCACAACCAGACTATGTCCCTCCAACTCTATTTATAAGCTTCCTCCTGGGGAAAAGCTGGAGTCAGAACACAAGATCAGCTTGTGCTAAGACCTCTTCCAATTAAGAGCCTCTGCCTAACTTCGTTCATTCAAGGTCAGGGCCACTTCCTGTGTTAGCCGTTGAACACAACTTAATCTCCTATGCTATCCCAGCAAAGGTATCCATCCTGAGTGCCTGGAACTGGGGACCTATAACCCTCTCCTTCTGGCGAGAGTCTGAGAAGGACTTTTAATAGTCAGGGCTCTCCAGGAAAACAGGGAACACAGCCAATAGATGGGTGTGTATATGTAAAGGCTCCCAAGGTGGCTCAGCGGTAAAGAATTTGCCTACTGGTGCAGAAGACGTGGGCTCTATCCCTGAATGAGGAAGATCCCCTAGAGAAGCAAATGGCAACCCATTCCAGTATTCTTGCCTGGGAAATCCCATGGACAGAGGAGCCTGGTGGGCTATAGTCCCTGGGTTCGCAAAGAGTCGGACACAACTGAGCACACACACACGTGTTTGGGGGCAGGGGAAACTGTTATTTCAAGAAACTGACAAGTCCTGAAAAATCTATAGGGTAGGCTCACAAGCTACAGATCCAGGGAAGAGTTGAAGCTGCAGTTCAAGTCTGAAACCAGTCAGCTGGCAAAATTTCCTCTTCCTCAGAGGAAGTCAGTCTTTTCCCTAAGGCTTTCAACTGTTTGGATGAGGCCCACCCTCATTATATAGGGCAATCTGCTTTACTTAAAGTCTACTGATTTAAAGGTTAATCTCATCTTAAAACATACCTTCACAGAAACATGGAGGACTGAGAGCAGGAAATGATACAACGTATGTAGGATTTTAATTTAAATATGTACACCTTCAAACAATGTTTGCTAACTCAGAAGATACCATTACTTCTGAGTTATCTCCAGGCAAAGTGGACCAATCCCTTGCGTGAAACTATGAATTGATATTCTGTAATGCTTGCCAGTCTTGCCTTTTTATGGAGTCAATACTTCTTCTTTCCCATCTTACTTTCTCAACGGAACTGTACTTTCTCATTACCTGTCCTAATCTCTGCTTTTTTTCATGAAAATTAAGTGCACTTTTGCCTTCAAGGAGTATGCTCACCCACTAGGAGACACAGACAGGTAATTTACATATCTTTAAAAGAGGGTCAAGTGAAATACTTGTTAACTCAAGACCTCCCACATCTCTGTTTTTAGAAAGTTGCTACTGAACTCTCATGAGTGCAGAAGATGCTAGCTACCCCTAAACTTAACAGTACTACTGCATGGATTACAGGCATAAGTCAGAGATACTGTGGCTTAGTTCCAGATCACTGCAATAAAGAAATATCACAGTAAAGGAATTCATATGAATTTTTTGGTTCCCCAGTGCATATAAAAGTTATGTTCATGCTATACTATAGGCTACTATACATGCAAAAGCATTTTGTCTAAAAAAAATACATACCTTAATTTTAAAATATTTATTATTGCCAAAAAAGAAATGCAAATGCTAACGATCATCAGAGCCTTCAGTGAGCTGTACTCTTTATGCTGGTGGAGAGTCTTGCCTCAGTATTGAGTGCTGCTGACCAAGGGTGATGGTTCCTAAAGGTTAGGGTGGTTGTGGCAATTTCTTAAAATAAGACGATAATGAAGTTTGCCTTATCATTTGACACATCCTTTAATGAATAATTTTCTGTAGCAGGCATGCTACACTGGTTGACAGCATTTTCCTTACAGTAGTACTTTTTTAAAAATTGAAGTCAATCTTTTCAAACCCTGCTGCTACTTTACCAACTAAGTTTATGTAATATTCTAAACCCTTTCCTTTAATTTCAACAATAGTCACAGCATCTTCACCAGCAGTAGTTTCCATGTAAAGAAACCATTTTCTTTGCTCATCCATAAAAAGGAACTCTTCATTTGTCACAGTTTTATCATGAGATTGCAGCAATTCAGTCACATCTTTCACCTCTGCTTCTCTTTCTAGTTCTCTTGCTGTTTTACCGTATCATCAGTTATTTCCTCCACTGAAGTCTTGAACCCCTCAAAGTCAGGCATGAAGACTGAAATCAACTTCTTCCAAACTCCTATTAATGTTGACATTTTCACCCCTTCCCAGTGAACCGCAAATGTTCTTAATGCATCTGGAATGGCATATCCTATCCAGATTTTCAACTGACTTCTTCCAGATCCATCAGAGGAATCACCATCTATGGCAGCAATAGTCTTATAAATATATTTCTTAAATAAGAAGATCTGGAAGTTGGAATTTGTCCTTAATTCATGGGCTATAGCAATGGCTGCTGTGTTAGTAGGCATGGCAATGGCATGAACTCTCGTTGCATATCTCCATTAGAGCTCTTAGGTGACCAAGTATATTGTCAGTGAGCAGTCATATTTTGAAAGCAATCTTTTTTTCTGAGCAGTAGGTCTCCACAGTTTGCTTAAAATATTCAATAAGCCATGTTATAAACAGATATGCTGTCCTTCAGGCTTTGTTGTTCCGTTTACAGAGCACAGGCAGAATAGATTGAGCACAGTTCTTAAGGGCCATAGGATTTTCAGAACAGTAAATGAGCAGTGGCTTCAACTTCAAGTCATCAGATGCACTAGACCCTAATAAGAGTCAGCCTGTCCTTCAAGGATTTGAAGCCAAACACTGACTTCACCTTTCTAGTTATGGATGTCCTGCTGCTGCTGCTGCTAAGTCACTTCAGTCGTGTCTGACTCTGTGCGACCCCATAGATGGCAGCCCACCAGGCTCCCCCGTCCCCAGATGGCATCTTTTCCAATAGAGGGCTGTTACAGCTACATTGAAAATTTGTTAGTCTCCTACATGAATTATCTTGGCTAGATTTTCTGGAAAGCTTGCTGAAGCTTCTATATCATCACTTGCCACTTCAGCTGGCAATTTTATGTTATAGAGATGGCTTCTTTTCTTAAATCTCAAGTAGCAACCTCTGCCAGCTTCAAACCTTTCTTCAATAGCTTCCTTAACTCTCTCAGCCTTCAGATAATTGAAGATAGGGTCTGTCTCTGGATTAGCCTTTGGCTTCCCGGGATATTGTAACTTGCTTGATTTTCGATCCAGATTTCTCCATATCAGCAATACGGCTATTTTGCTTTCATATCCTTTCTATGTTTGTGTTTAACTTCCTTCAAAAACTTTAGCTTTGAATTTGCAGCCTGGTTAACTGTTTGGGGTGAGGGGCCTAGTGTTCAGCCTCTCCTGGCTTTTGCGTGCCTTCCTCCCTAAGCTTAATCATTTCTGGCCTTTGATTTAAAGTGAAAGATGTGTAACTCCTTCTTTGACCTGAAAACTTAAAAGACCATTTTAGAATGGGTTGACCCAATTATAATACGGCTGTGTCTCAGGAAATGAGTAGGCCCAAAGAGAGGGAGAGAGATGGCGGGTCGGCTGGCAGTTGGAGCAGGCAAAATACAAAAAACCTTTATCAAGTAAGTCAACACTGGTACACGGACGAAGTCTATGGCACCCCAAATCAATTACAATAGAAAATCTAAAATCACCGATCACAAATCACCATGACCAACATCACCACAATGAAAAGGTTTGAAATGTAAGAATTACCAAGATACAACGCAGAAACACAGAGTGATCAAAAGCTTTTGAAAAAACAATGTACCTATAGACTTCATTGATGCAAAGGTTGCCATGGACTTTATGTTTGTTAAAAAAAAAAAAATCCAGTACTTTGGCCACCTCATGTGAAGAGTTGACTCGTTGGAAAAGACTCTGATGCTGGGAGGGATTGGGGGCAGAAGGAGAAGGGGACGACTGAGGATGAGATGGCTGGATGGCATCACGGACTCGATGGACGTGAGTCTGAGTGAACTCCAGGAGATGGTGATGGATAGGGAGGCCTGGCGTGCTGCGATTCATGGGGTCGCAAAGAGTCGGACACGACTGAGCGACTGAACTGACAGTTCTATGAAGACCTACAAGACCTTCTAGAACTAACACCCAAAAAAGATGTCTTTTTCATTATAGGGGACTGGAATGCAAAAGAAGGAAGTCAAGACATACCTGGAGTATCAGGCAAATTTGGCCTTGGAGTACAAAATAAAGCAGGACAAAGCCTAATAGAGTTTTGCCAAGAGAACACACTAGTCATAGCAACTACCCTCTTCCAACAACACAAGAGAAGACTCTACATATGGACATCACCAGATGGTCAATACCGAAATCAGATTGATTATATTCTTTGCAGCCAAAGCTGGAAAAGCTCTATACAGTCAGGAAAAACAAGACTTGGAGCTGACTATGGCTCAGATCATGAACTTCTTATCGCCAAATTCAGACTTAAATTGAATAAAGTAGGGAAAACCACTAGACCATTCAGGTATGACCTAAATCAAACCCCTTATGATTATACAGTGGAAATGACTAATAGATTCAAGGGGTTAGATCTGATAGAGTGCCTGAAGAACTATGGTTAGAAGTTTGTGACATTGTACAGGAGGCAGTGAACAAAACCATTCCTAAGAAAAAGAAATGCAAAAAGGCAAAATGGTTGTTTCAGGAGGACTTATAAATAGCTGAGAAAAGAGAAGCAAAAGGCAAAGGAGAAAAGGAAAGATATACCCATTTGAATGCAGAGTTCCAAAGAATAGCAAGGAGAGATAAGAAACTTTCCTCAGAGATCAATGCAAGGAAATAGAGGAAAAAAATAGAATGGGAAAGATTAGAGATCTTTTCAAGAAAATTAGAGATACCAAGGGAATATTCATACAAAGATGGAAACAATGAAGGGCAGAAATGGTATAACCTAACAGAAGCAGAAGATATTAAGAGAGGTGGCAACAATACATAGAAGAACTATACAAAAAAAGATCTTCATGACCCAGATAATCACAATGGTGTGATCACTCACCTAGAGCCAGACATCCTGGAATGCAAAGTCAAGTGGGCCTTAGGAAGCATCACCATGAACAAAGCTAGTTATACAAAGATGGAAACAATGAAGGGCAGAAATGGTATAACCTAACAGAAGCAGAAGATATTAAGAGAGGTGGCAACAATACATAGAAGAACTATACAAAAAAAGATCTTCATGACCCAGATAATCACAATGGTGTGATCACTCACCTAGAGCCAGACATCCTGGAATGCAAAGTCAAGCGGGCCTTAGGAAGCAACACTATGAACAAAGCTAGTGGAAGTAATGGAATTCCAGTGGAGCTGTTTCAAATCCTAAAAGATGATGCTGTGAAAGTGCTGCACTCAAAATGCCAGCAAATTTGAAAAACTCAACAGTGGCCACAGGACTGGAAAAGGTCAGTTTTCATTCCAGTCCCAAAGAAAGGCAATGCCAAAGAATGCTCAAACTACCCTACAACTGCACTCATCTCACACTCTAGCAAGGTAATGCTCAAAGTTCTCCAAGACAGGCTTAAACAGTATGTGAACCGTGCACTTCCAGATGTTCAAGCTGGATTTAGCAAACAGAGGAACCGGAGATCAAATTGCCAACATCTGTTGGATCATCAAAAAAGCAAGAGAGTTCCAAAAAACATCTATTTCTGCTTTATTGACTATACCAAAGCCTTTGACTGTGTGGATCACAATAAAGTGTGGGAAATTCTTAAAAAGATGGGAATATCAGACCACCTGACCTGCCTCTTGAGAAACCTGTATGCAGGTCAGGAAGCAACAGTTAGAACTGGACATGGAACAACAGACTGGTTCCAAATAGGAAAAGGAGTACGTCAAGGCTGTATATTGTCAACCCTGCTTATTTAACTTATATGCAGAGTACATCATGAGAAACGCTGGGCTGGAAGAAGCACGAGCTGGAATCAAGACTGCTGGGGGAAATATCAATAACCTCAGATATGCAGATGGCACAACACTTATGGCAGAAAGCGAAGAACTAAAGAGCCTCTTGATGAAAGTGAAAGAAGAGAGTGAAAAGGTTGGCTAAAACTCCACATTCAGAAAATTAAGATCATGGCATCTGGTCCCAACACTTCATGGCAAATAAATGGGGAAACAAGGGAAACCGTGACAGACTTTACTTTTCTGGGCTCCAAAATCACTGCAGATGGTGTCTGTAGCCATGAAATTAAAAGATGCTTGCTCCTTGGAAGAAAAGCTATGACCAACCTAGACAGAATATTAAAAAGCAGAGACATTACGTTACCAACAAAGGTCCATCTAGTCAAAGCTATGGTTTTTCCTGTGGTCATGTATGGATGTGAGAGTTGGACTATAAAGAAAGCTGAGCGCCGAAGAATTGACACACTTCTAAGAATTTCTTAGAAGAATCTCTAAGAAATCTGTAATCATCTTTCCCCTCAAGGAGCCAGAAGACTAGGATATTTAAATACTGACACAGAACTCTCACTGGTTTGGACCACACCCTGGTCCCTCAAGCCGGTGGGCTCCTGCAGGCTCCAGGGACCAATGAAACCACTCGGTTTCACTCTGACTGCAAAAACATTGAGATAAATTGTTTATTGGCAAGGTTTTTGTTTACTTTAAACACCTAGGTAAACTAGCAGACCACTTATAACAGAAAACTATTTTTTTTAAATAGCATCCTAAAAAGCCTCTGTTAAGGGTAAGATACTTTGTTGATTTTAAAAAATAATTTGTGGATTTCAAGGAGGATTAAAAGTCATGCACAAATGTGTCTCTCACACTCCCAGTTGAACTAGCAGAGTTATTCAGAAGTGTTTTCTACTTAGGGAAAGACAAATTCAGCCAATGTGTCTAGAATTTTGTTAAAGTGATGATTGTCTGGTAATCACATATTTGTTCTTTTGTGGATAATGCAAAAGAGGATAATGCAAAAAAAAAAAATCACATCTTTTTCTCAGAAACATGACAGGGATCTGAATACAGTAAATAATATTTTCAATTCTGTTTTGTTTTCTGATCAAGGTATTGGTGCAACATATGAAGAAAACTACTGAGATGGAAGAACAATATATTTTGAAATGAAGTGATTCATGTTGAGCTTACTGAATGGAAACTAAATATTGACAAGTGGTTTGCGGTTACTAAAAAACAAAGGAAGAACCAAAATAGTAAATAATATTATTGTAATCACTGAAGTGGGGATATATCTGAACACATACACTCCATATGGGCAAACACATCATTTTTTCCCCTACAATTTTTCTCCTTCATCAATTTCACTCTCCATACCTGTGATTCAGTCTCTGCTGCAAGTGTAAAATCCACCCCTATTCCCTTTATCCCTCCAATCTCAACACGAACCCTTAATTTCTCTATTAGAATAAACTTTTTAAGGCCAATCTTAGAGGAAAGAGACACACTAACAGAAAAATGTGTTTGGATAGACAGCACGAGTGGAGAAAACTCTTGAGTGAGGGAATTTGATTACCCAGTGAAATCAGCTAATAGTGAGGGAGGGTGGTACCTCCCAAATCATCCTGCCTGAAATACTCTTTGCAGTCTCTGTCGTTTCAACTCAGCTCAGAAGACACCTTGCGATTCCCTGGGCCCCTGGAGTTCAAGTTATACTTTTCCATCCCAAGATTCCTCACAATTGTCACTCTTCCACTCTAGCACCCGTTACATTTGTTCTTTCTGCTTGTCTTCTTCTATTCATGACATAATCAGCTCCAGGAAAGAATCTGGTCTTTTTGATATTTTTCCCCTTCAGTGTATAATGTTATTTTTAAATATATTAAGAATATATATTAAATATATTATCATTTACATACATTTATGTATTTAATGAAATTAAACTGGAGCAGCCTCTCCATACCTCTAATTCTTTTATCTGTGAAATGTGATGGATTACATGTCTCCTGTGTCAATCCTATCTATAGAATTCTACAATCTATGATGAGGAATCTTCACAATGACTAACATATCAACATATTTCTGACAAGAACATGAAAAGTGTTAGCGCTCAGTTATGGACATGACTCTTTGCGACCCATGGACTGGGGCTCACCAGGCTCCTCTGTCCATGGGATTCTTCAGGCAAGAATACTAGAGTGGATTGCCATTCCCTACTCCAGAAGATCTCCTGACTCAGGAACCAAAGCCAGGTCTCCTGCATTGTAGGCAGATTCTTAACCATCTGAGCCACCAGGGAAGTCCTATGACAAGAACATGACCACTTCTGGAAGAATGAGAGGCTTCATTCTACTGTGTTGGTGTCATACCTAATCCACTTCCATTTACTCCATTCTCTCCACCCCTTTGCCTTCCAGACACGTTATTCTTTTAGCTTTACATAGAAATTCAGTCTCAGGCTACACTTTTATCTTTCCTCTTAAGGTATCTTTTGAGGATGATCTCAAGTTATTTCCAGTGCATAGACAAGACAGCACCCTCTCTACAATCTTGTTGCCTGAATTCCCTACATAGGGAAGAAGGAAGATAAAGTTAAGTAAATCATTCTTTAAAAATCTATATTGCTTTCTTTTTCCAGACTAACATACATAGACCTTGTGATATCAGGCCTCATGCCAGAGGGTCAGAAAGTGAGTTTTATAAAAATAAGTATCTAAACAAATGATAAAAACTTTAAATGTGACTTTTATGGAGCCATCAAAATCAAAACATTGCCAAGAAATACACTGAGAAGCAACACTTGAAATCTGCTACACTGGGAGATTCTGTCATTCTGATCACTTGCCCCATGGTACCGTTCTATAATATTTACAAAATAATTTAGTACCATATAAGCTAATTTTAAGTTACACTTAAGCACCAATGAACTTAAGCAATATATCTCTGGAATGGAATTTCAAGCACTGCTACAAACTGGAGAGGAGATATTACCTCACTTGAGGGGAATTTTTCTGTTACCATAAGTATGAAAGGCAGAATGATAGGATACTGAAAGGGAAAATCTCCAGGTTGGTAGGCTCCCAATATGTTACTGAAGATCAGTGGAGAAATAACCTCAGAAAGAATGAAGGGATGAAGGAAACAATTCCATTCACCATTGCAACGAAAAGAATAAAATACTTAGGAATATATCTACCTAAAGAAACTAAAGACCTATATATAGAAAACTATAAAACACTGATGAAAGAAATCAAAGAGGACACTAATAGATGGAGAAATATACCATGTTCATGGATTGGAAGAATCAATATAGTGAAAATGAATATATTACCCAAAGCACTCTACAGATTCAATGCAATCCCTATCAAGATACCAGCGGTATTTTTCACAGAACTAGAACAAATAATTTCAAGATTTGTATGGAAACACAAAAAACCTCAAATAGCCAAAGCAATTTTGAGAAAGAAGAATGGAACTGGAGGAATCAACTTACCTGACTTCAGGCTCTACTACAAAGCCACAGTCATCAAGACAGTATGGTACTGGCACAAAGACAGAAATATAGATCAATGGAACAAAATAGAAAGCCCAGAGATAAATCCACACACANGTATTTTTCACAGAACTAGAACAAATAATTTCAAGATTTGTATGGAAATACAAAAAACCTCGAATAGCCAAAGCAATTTTGAGAAAGAAGAATGGAACTGGAGGAATCAACTTACCTGACTTCAGGCTCTACTACAAAGCCACAGTCATCAAGACAGTATGGTACTGGCACAAAGACAGAAATATAGATCAATGGAACAAAATAGAAAGCCCAGAGATAAATCCACACACATATGGATACCTTATCTTTGACAAAGGAGGCAAGAATATACAATGGAGTAAAGACAATCTCTTTAACAAGTGGTGCTGGGAAAACTGGTCAACCACTTGTAAAAGAATGAATATGAGGGCTCTTCCTTCATGACCTCATCTAATTACTTCCCACAGGCCACACCTCCTGACATAATCACATGGTGGTTAGTGTTTCAAGATATGAGTTTTGGGGGAAAACAAACATTCAGTCCTAATAGACACCATCTTATTGACTTATAACCATGGAATCCCCTGGAGGAGGACATGGCAACCCACTCCAGTATTCTTGCCTGGAGAATCCCCATGGACAGAGGAGAATGGTGGGCTGCAGCCCATGGGGTCACAAAGAGTCAGACGCGATGGAGCAACTAAGCACAGTACATATAGAATGTGAAGTTTAACTCCTTTCATAAGTTTAATTCCTTTCACACCCCTCCTCACACTCTCCCAAAATAGTTAATCCTATAGATTAATTTTTGATTAAACCAAAATTCTATTTTCCAGCATCATGATTGTATAAACAACTATGTTGTGGAGTATACTGTAACTATTTTCTTTTACTGTCACTGTTTGGTTCCCTCAAATTTTCCCAATTTTGTAATGTACCTATCCTTTATTGTATATCCCTCAAATTCTTTGCCAGAGTATAAAATTCCTAAAACATTTCAACATATCAAGTAATCTATGTGATTCATATTTTTCTTGGTTAACATCCTTCTAGAGATTTCTATTCCAGTCTATCAAGCATTTTACTTTGTCCTCATTTTCCCATAGATTTTTTTCCTCCAGAACATTTTTTTTTTTTTTTTTCTACTTCCAATACTGGACTGGTACTTTCTTAGGCCAGTTGTAGAGTCTCTGTCATCAGTCTGGAGATCTCATCCACCACTCTAAGAATTCTCATCTGTGTTGGATATCCTGTTACCTGGATCCCATATCTTTCTCATTCTTGGTGTATTTCTTTGCTTTGGTTAATTACAACCTCTAATAGTTCCTTTCTTTCTTTTTTTGAGACTGGCTTGTCTGAAAAAGTATTTATTTTACTTTCATATTTTGACTGATGTTTTGGGATGATGTTTTCAACTTAAAGATTCTATGCTGAAAGTCATTTTGAAGGCATTACTCTTCTGCCTGCTGAAAAGTCCAATGCCATTCTGATTCCTGGCCCACTGTGTGTGCCTGGTTTTCTCTCTAGCACATACATACTAGAGTCCTCTCACTTTTCCCAGTTTTCTGAAATTTTAAGGTGGCTTGCTTTGACGTGTTTATGGTTACTTCAGTTATTGTGGCAAGCTGTTGGTGGGCTTTTTCAGTTGGGAAACTTAGAGCCTTCAGTCCTGGAACATTCTGTTTCTCTGGTAATTTTCTTTATTCAGAGTGAGGAAAGTCTAGCTCTCAAATTAGGTGGACTAGTTTTCTCATATTTTCTCTCATTTTTCAATCTCTTGTTTATATGTCCTTCATTAAAAAAATAAATTTCTTCAACTTTTATAATAGTTTTTAAAATTCAGGCTATTTATATTTATATATATATTGCTCTTTATATGACACCTTGATCATGCTTTATGGATGCAATATCTCCTTTTTCTTCATTTAAAAAATGAATTACAGATTTTAAAAAGTATCTTGATTTCTACATTATCTCTTTTCTTTCTTTCCTTTTTTTTTTCTATTATTCTTCACAAAGACTTTCCTCCAGTATCTGCTAATCCTTGAGTTCTTACATATTTAAGAGTGATAAACTATTACAACATCAAGGAAAACTCTACATGGAAGGGTTTGCTTTTGATGTGGTTGCCCAGAGAGTAGCTGGCTATTCTGGGGAGAAACTCTCGAATGTCAATACCTCCCATCAAGGCTCCAGTTCATCAGTGTTTTCCCCAGAGAGGCACTCTGATTTCCTGCTGTGGGATGTGGTGAAGGGGAGGGCCTATGCCTGAATTTCAGAGTTGGAAGCCAAGTGAGGATAAGGACTTGACTTTTGCCTCATGCTCTGTTTATTCCTGGGCCTAGACTCTCTTTGCTATATCATCTCTAAAGAGTGATTCTCCTCATGCTTGAGGGAAGGGTGGTCCCATGCTGTGAGGAGTGGGCAAAGGAACTCATGACACTTTTGTCCATTTTCATTGAATCCTCTTGTTCTCAGCTCACTGGGACCTCTGCATGAGAATCACCAGATGCTTCTACTCCCTGAGACTTCCTGGGATCTGAGGTATGAACCTGCCCTCAGCCCCTGGCCCAGCCCCTGCAGCCCTGGCTCTCTGCTTCCTCTGGTCTGCTCAGTTAATCACCACTAGCTCTGATGGCTGCTTTCAGAAGTTTAGCTGACCTCTTTCTGCTCTAACTCCTTTCATGTTCTCTTTGCCTTTGTGGGTTGATGTCTTTTTAATTTCTTTTCTGTTACTTTGATGGGGGTATTGTGAGGGAGTAGAGGAAATATGTTTGTGCTTACACATATTTTCATAAAGCCATAACACCTGAAGTCATTTACCAACCCACCTGTGTGTCTCTTGTGCACTTTTGGGACAATTCCACTATCTCCTAGCTGCCCACCACATTTCCAGTGAAATGGTTT
>SJYX01015551.1:41560-61537 GCA_006410675.1 Oreotragus oreotragus | reverse complement strand
GCCAGCAAATTTGGAAAACTCAGCAGTGGCCACAGGACTGGAAAAGGTCAGTTTTCATTCCAATCCCAAAGAAAGGCAATGCCAAAGAATGCTCAAACTACCATACAATTGCACTCATCTCACCAGGTAGTAAAGTAATGTTCAAAATTCTCCAGGCTAGGCTTCAGCAATATGTGAACTGTGAAATTCCAGATGTTCAAGATGGATTTAGAAAAGGCAGAGGAACCAGAGATCAAATTGCCAACATCTGCTGGATCATGGAAAAAGCAAGAGAGTTCCAGAAAAACATCTATTTCTGCTTTATTGGCTATGCCAAAGCCTTTGACTGTGTGGATCACAATAAACTGTGGAAAATTCTGAAAGAGATGGGAATACCAGACCACCTAACCTGTCTCTTGAGAAACCTATATGCAGGTCAGGAAGCAACAGTTAGAACTGGATATGGAACAGCACACTGATTCCAAATAGGAAAAGGAATACGTCAAGGCTATATATTGTCACCCTGTTTATTTAACTTCTATGCAGAGTACATTATGAGAAACACTGGGCTGGAAGAAGCACAAGCGGGAATCAAGATTGCTGGGAGAGATATCAGTAACTACAGATATGCAGATGACACCACCCTTATCGCAGAAAGAAGAGCTAAAGAGCCTCTTGATGAAAGTGAAAAAGGAGAGTGAAAAAGTTGGCTCAAAGCTCAACATTCAGAAAACAAAGATCATGGCATCTGGTCTCATCGATTCATGGCAAATAGATGGGGAAACAGTGGAAACAGTGTCAGACTTTATTTTTTGGGTCTCCAAAATCACTGCAGATGGTGATTGCAGTCATGAAATTCAAAGATGCTTACTCCTTTGAAGGAAAGTTATGACCAACCTAGATAGTGTATTCAAAAGCAGAGACATTACTTTGCCAACAAAGGTCCGTCTAGTGAAGGCTATGGCTTTTCCAGTAATCATGTACAGATGTGAGAGTTGGACTGTGAAGAAAACTGAGCGCCAAAGAATTGATGCTTTTGAACTGTGGTGTTGGAGAAGAGTCTTGAGAGTCCCTTGGACTGTAAGGAGATCCAACCAGTCCATTCTAAAGGAGATCAGTCCTGGGTGTTCATTGGAAGGACTAATGTTGAAGCTGTAACTCCAATACTTTGGCCACCTCATGCAAAGAGCTGACTCATTGGAAAAGACCCTGATGCTGGGAGGGATTGGGGGCAGGAGGAGAAATGGACAACAGAGGATGAGATGGCTGGATGGTATCTCCAACTCGATGGACATGAGTTTTAGTATATGGCTGGAGTTGGTGATGCACAGGGAGGCCTGGAGTGCTGTGATTCATGGGGTCGCAAAGAGTTGGACAAGACTGAGTGACTGAACTGAACTGAATCTAATCTGACTGCTTTCCTTGTAAGAAGAGGTTAGGACACAGACTTGCACGGAAGAAAGACCCCATGAAGACAAAGGAAGATGATGACCATTTACAAGCAAACTAAAGTAGGAGACAAACCCTGTTGATACCTGATTTTGAACTTCCAGCCTCCAGGAATATGAGAAAATAAACTTCTGTTGGTTAACCCACCTGGTCTATGGTGCTTTGCATGGCTATGTCTGATGAAACTAATGCTTCTCCAAGCCCAGTGCTTCAATTAGAACCTTCCTTGCTCTATAAGCATGCTCCTGACTCCAGACCATGTGCATTCTAGCATCTCATCCCCTTGGCCTGTTAAAGCCTCCAAGAACATGTTGGAACTCCCGTTCATTCAATCTCACCTAACCACTAAAGTTTTAGCAAGTTATTCAATCTCTTGGAATCTTTTCTTCATCCATAAAACTTAAGATAATGAAGTCTCCCTGGTTGTGCAAATTAAATGAATTCACATACACAAACGTGTAACCAAGCAAGACCCTATGTGGCCTTCCCAAAACAGGCCCCACCACCTTCCATGTCCTCCTCCTGCCTCTTTTATGTAGAAAAATTTACCCTCTTAGGCCTTCCTGGAGTTTCAAAGAGTAAATTTAATCAGAGAAGTGAGAAGATACAGAAAACAGTCAAACAAGGCAAAATAATAGTTAAGCCACTAAACAAAGTCAAGGACCTTAATTCCTCCTCAAAAGCATAGATAATAATCTGAGCCATACCCTTTGAGCTGTTCTTCGGATACTCAGAGCCCCATCAGGTGGAAGAAGTTAACTGCATGCTGCCCACAAGCATGTAGACCCCACACTGGTTGGAAGCAGAAGGTTGATGATGTTGACTCCTGATTGCCTCACCACCAACTTCTCAGAAGAATGTCCCTGAGCTGATCATAATTTTGATAATCCCATCCCTCACTCTATCTTTAAAAGTATTCCTGGAAAGCCTTTGGGGAGTTTGGGCCTGTTAAGCACTAGCTTCCTGGACTTCCTGCTTGGCACCCTGCAATAACCACTGCACTTTCCTTCACGTCAACCCAGTGTCAGGTCAGTAGCTTAGCTTTACTGCTTGTGGGCAAGCAGACCCAAGTTTGGTTTGGTAACAAAAGGATTAAATAAAGCTGAGGCCCAGTCACTCTAGCGCCTTCTTCAATTTTATCTACATTAGAGGACATTTTCCATGTTTTGCAGCCCAACAACAGAGGTAGTCTGCCTCTTTGGAGATAATCTATGGGAGTTAGGGCCCTGTCTCCCACTATGTGCAGACAAATCTGGAAGTGGGGCAGAGAGTGTAACTTACTCATCCAGATTCTCCCACTCAGGTTAGGTAGCTTTTGAGGTACTTTTTAAATGTCAATCCATGTTGCTTCCAGGAATGTTTTCGAACTCACCATCTGACCAGTCATGATCACTTCTCCAAGTCATAACTGCTCCTCCCTTTCTGTGGCTCCCCAAGACTATCAGTCAACAGACCCCACAGACACCTCTGTGCAGAATCTCTTAGTATCCATCCCCACTGACCCTACTTTGTTTCTACTCTTACCATTTCTGTCTCCAGTTCTGTCAATAGGCTTCTCAGGGATCCTTCAGCTTCTAGATTGTTCTCCTCAACTCAACCCATCTCGTCCACAGTTTCCAGATTAATAAAAAACTATCAAAGCTGCCACGTTATATACAAAATATTAAGACTGAGATTCAAGTTCTTACTCTAATTGAGTTATTTAAGATACTCCATTACTTTCCTTCACCATGTGCTCAGTGTGGGCACTCTTAAATTTCACTGTGTTTTGGGATTAACCGCATTGTAGAGAGACAGAAAGATATAAGAAATAAATGGAGAAAAGATCCATAGAAATAGATTTTACACCATAAAATAGTAAATTATTAGGTGTTAGAAAAATATAAATGTTGCAGTGTGTTTTATATGCTATTTCCAAGAATAAAAATATGCCAAATCTGTGGGTAAAGGAGTTGGTTTGTCAGATTTCTGGATGGCCCTTCCTTTAAACTGTTAGTACTGCTGTGCTGCTTTATGGGCAATAACCAGTCACCAAAGAGAAGAAAATCTGAATAGAGGCCTTGGAGGAAAAGCCAATTTGAGGATCAATTATTGCCTTGTTAAGCAATAATATGGGTTATTGTAGATTTGGGGGAGTGTGGTGGTTAAAATGTACTTTTTAAAACAACTTTCTAGAAACCAAGAATTTTCCAAATTTAAGAAGTAACTGAAAGAGTAATTTAAAGAAATGCAGTCTCCCCATGGAACCAGATTATGAAACAAAAAAAGGGAAAGGAATGATGCTAAATGGAAGCAAAATAGAAGTGACCCTTCCAGATGATTATTTTGAAACTCATTTCGAAGAAGCTATCTACTAGACAATGCTACCAAATGGCCTGTGTGTCTATTGTTTCACATTTCTAGAGGCTAGAAGTCTGAAATCAGGGTGTCAGCAGGGTCATGCTATCTCTGAAAGCCCTGAGGAGGGTTCTTCCTTGATCTTGCAGCTTCTTGCGGGTGCCGGCATCATTGGTGTTCCTTGGTTTGGATGGCCTATGGGATCACATGTCCTCTTACTCTGTGTCCATCTGTGTCTCCACTTCCCTCTTTTTATAAGGACTTTAGTGATTGGGTTGAAAGTGAAAGTGAAGTTGCTCAGTCATGTCCAACTCTTTGCGACCCCATGAACTGCAGCCCACCAGGCTCCTCTATCCATGGGGTTCTCCAGTCAAGAAATCGGAGTGGATTGCCATTTCATTCTCCAGGGGATTTTCCTGAGCCAGGGATTGAACCCAGGTCTCCCTCATTGCAGGCCATTTTACCGTCTGAGCCACACACTAATCCAGTATACTCTCATCTTAACTTGGTTATATCTGCAAAGACCCTTTTTCCAAATGAGGTCACATTCACAGGTATTGGGGGTTAGGATTTCAATACCTCACTCTAAGTCAATGATATTGCAATGAAGAGAGCATGCCAGAAGTTCTTTGTTATTAACACAAAAATAGTATTAATAATAGCTACATACTCAAAACTACCCAGAGTAAGATCAACTTCTGGCATGACAGCATGAGGAGCTCTCCTGACCCACTTACTCAGTGAAACTGGTGGAAAACTGTTCAAGAACTCAACAATTTAAGGCTTCTGGAAATGATCCTAAGGGGGAAAAATAGTAAAGGGAAAGCCTACAATTTAAGAAAACTTATGAAAATTTGGTAAGAATGGTGAGAGTTTATGGTATTTGAACCGAGACTGCTTCCTTCCTGCTCACTCTTAGTTAAGTAAGGGTGGAGGCTCCATTCCAGAATTCTGCAACTAAGGACAAGGGCTCCTTTTCCCAACCCTCCCAGCACATGGAAGTCTTTCTTCTCCAGAGGAGCAGGTTGGCAATGCTTCTTATCCTGTCCACAGACTGCCACTGCTGAGACTAAGTTCCAGATGAGTGTGATTAAGAGGTCACCTTTCTGGTGGATTGGAGGGTCTACTTTGGGCGCAGAATGCTGATGTGTTCATTGGAAGGACTAATGTTGAAGCTGTAACTCCAATACTTTGGCCACCTCATGCAAAGAGCTGACTCATTGGAAAAGACCCTGATGCTGGGAGGGATTGGGGGCAGGAGGAGAAATGGACAACAGAGGATGAGATGGCTGGATGGTATCTCCAACTCGATGGACATGAGTTTTAGTATATGGCTGGAGTTGGTGATGCACAGGGAGGCCTGGAGTGCTGTGATTCATGGGGTCGCAAAGAGTTGGACAAGACTGAGTGACTGAACTGAACTGAATCTAATCTGACTGCTTTCCTTGTAAGAAGAGGTTAGGACACAGACTTGCACGGAAGAAAGACCCCATGAAGACAAAGGAAGATGATGACCATTTACAAGCAAACTAAAGTAGGAGACAAACCCTGTTGATACCTGATTTTGAACTTCCAGCCTCCAGGAATATGAGAAAATAAACTTCTGTTGGTTAACCCACCTGGTCTATGGTGCTTTGCATGGCTATGTCTGATGAAACTAATGCTTCTCCAAGCCCAGTGCTTCAATTAGAACCTTCCTTGCTCTATAAGCATGCTCCTGACTCCAGACCATGTGCATTCTAGCATCTCATCCCCTTGGCCTGTTAAAGCCTCCAAGAACATGTTGGAACTCCCGTTCATTCAATCTCACCTAACCACTAAAGTTTTAGCAAGTTATTCAATCTCTTGGAATCTTTTCTTCATCCATAAAACTTAAGATAATGAAGTCTCCCTGGTTGTGCAAATTAAATGAATTCACATACACAAACGTGTAACCAAGCAAGACCCTATGTGGCCTTCCCAAAACAGGCCCCACCACCTTCCATGTCCTCCTCCTGCCTCTTTTATGTAGAAAAATTTACCCTCTTAGGCCTTCCTGGAGTTTCAAAGAGTAAATTTAATCAGAGAAGTGAGAAGATACAGAAAACAGTCAAACAAGGCAAAATAATAGTTAAGCCACTAAACAAAGTCAAGGACCTTAATTCCTCCTCAAAGGCATAGATAATAATCTGTGCCATATCCTTTGAGCTGTTCTTCGGATACTCAGAGCCCCATCAGGTGGAAGAAGTTAACTGCATGCTGCCCACAAGCATGTAGACCCCACACTGGTTGGAAGCAGAAGGTTGATGATGTTGACTCCTGATTGCCTCACCACCAACTTCTCAGAAGAATGTCCCTGAGCTGATCATAATTTTGATAATCCCATCCCTCACTCTATCTTTAAAAGTATTCCTGGAAAGCCTTTGGGGAGTTTGGGCCTGTTAAGCACTAGCTTCCTGGACTTCCTGCTTGGCACCCTGCAATAACCACTGCACTTTCCTTCACGTCAACCCAGTGTCAGGTCAGTAGCTTAGCTTTACTGCTTGTGGGCAAGCAGACCCAAGTTTGGTTTGGTAACAAAAGGATTAAATAAAGCTGAGGCCCAGTCACTCTAGCGCCTTCTTCAATTTTATCTACATTAGAGGACATTTGCCATGTTTTGCAGCCCAACAACAGAGGTAGTCTGCCTCTTTGGAGATAATCTATGGGAGTTAGGGCCCTGTCTCCCACTATGTGCAGACAAATCTGGAAGTGGGGCAGAGAGTGTAACTTATCCAGATTCTCCCACTCAGGTTAGGTAGCTTTTGAGGTACTTTTTAAATGTCAATCCATGTTGCTTCCAGGAATGTTTTCGAACTCACCATCTGACCAGTCATGATCACTTCTCCAAGTCATAACTGCTCCTCCCTTTCTGTGGCTCCCCAAGACTATCAGTCAACAGACCCCACAGACACCTCTGTGCAGAATCTCTTAGTATCCATCCCCACTGACCCTACTTTGTTTCTACTCTTACCATTTCTGTCTCCAGTTCTGTCAATAGGCTTCTCAGGGATCCTTCAGCTTCTAGATTGTTCTCCTCAACTCAACCCATCTCGTCCACAGTTTCCAGATTAATAAAAAACTATCAAAGCTGCCACGTTATATACAAAATATTAAGACTGAGATTCAAGTTCTTACTCTAATTGAGTTATTTAAGATACTCCATTACTTTCCTTCACCATGTGCTCAGTGTGGGCACTCTTAAATTTCACTGTGTTTTGGGATTAACCGCATTGTAGAGAGACAGAAAGATATAAGAAATAAATGGAGAAAAGATCCATAGAAATAGATTTTACACCATAAAATAGTAAATTATTAGGTGTTAGAAAAATATAAATGTTGCAGTGTGTTTTATATGCTATTTCCAAGAATAAAAATATGCCAAATCTGTGGGTAAAGGAGTTGGTTTGTCAGATTTCTGGATGGCCCTTCCTTTAAACTGTTAGTACTGCTGTGCTGCTTTATGGGCAATAACCAGTCACCAAAGAGAAGAAAATCTGAATAGAGGCCTTGGAGGAAAAGCCAATTTGAGGATCAATTATTGCCTTGTTAAGCAATAATATGGGTTATTGTAGATTTGGGGGAGTGTGGTGGTTAAAATGTACTTTTTAAAACAACTTTCTAGAAACCAAGAATTTTCCAAATTTAAGAAGTAACTGAAAGAGTAATTTAAAGAAATGCAGTCTCCCCATGGAACCAGATTATGAAACAAAAAAAGGGAAAGGAATGATGCTAAATGGAAGCAAAATAGAAGTGACCCTTCCAGATGATTATTTTGAAACTCATTTCGAAGAAGCTATCTACTAGACAATGCTACCAAATGGCCTGTGTGTCTATTGTTTCACATTTCTAGAGGCTAGAAGTCTGAAATCAGGGTGTCAGCAGGGTCATGCTATCTCTGAAAGCCCTGAGGAGGGTTCTTCCTTGATCTTGCAGCTTCTTGCGGGTGCCGGCATCATTGGTGTTCCTTGGTTTGGATGGCCTATGGGATCACATGTCCTCTTACTCTGTGTCCATCTGTGTCTCCACTTCCCTCTTTTTATAAGGACTTTAGTGATTGGGTTGAAAGTGAAAGTGAAGTCGCTCAGTCATGTCCAACTCTTTGCGACCCCATGAACTGCAGCCCACCAGGCTCCTCTATCCATGGGGTTCTCCAGTCAAGAAATCGGAGTGGATTGCCATTTCATTCTCCAGGGGATTTTCCTGAGCCAGGGATTGAACCCAGGTCTCCCTCATTGCAGGCCATTTTACCGTCTGAGCCACACACTAATCCAGTATACTCTCATCTTAACTTGGTTATATCTGCAAAGACCCTTTTTCCAAATGAGGTCACATTCACAGGTATTGGGGGTTAGGATTTCAATACCTCACTCTAAGTCAATGATATTGCAATGAAGAGAGCATGCCAGAAGTTCTTTGTTATTAACACAAAAATAGTATTAATAATAGCTACATACTCAAAACTACCCAGAGTAAGATCAACTTCTGGCATGACAGCATGAGGAGCTCTCCTGACCCACTTACTCAGTGAAACTGGTGGAAAACTGTTCAAGAACTCAACAATTTAAGGCTTCTGGAAATGATCCTAAGGGGGAAAAATAGTAAAGGGAAAGCCTACAATTTAAGAAAACTTATGAAAATTTGGTAAGAATGGTGAGAGTTTATGGTATTTGAACCGAGACTGCTTCCTTCCTGCTCACTCTTAGTTAAGTAAGGGTGGAGGCTCCATTCTAGAATTCTGCAACTAAGGACAAGGGCTCCTTTTCCCAACCCTCCCAGCACATGGAAGTCTTTCTTCTCCAGAGGAGCAGGTTGGCAATGCTTCTTATCCTGTCCACAGACTGCCACTGCTGAGACTAAGTTCCAGATGAGTGTGATTAAGAGGTCACCTTTCTGGTGGATTGGAGGGTCTACTTTGGGCGCAGAATGCTGAAAGGACTGTCCCTGGTCATTCTTTCCTTGACTTGTGAGGGGGTGGTTCCAAGTCAGAAGATGCAAGCTGAGAGGACCTCTGGCTGCCCTACTCCACCAACTACTCAGCTCCTAGAGTGGAGGTATCATTCAGAGAGGAGCCTGCCATTGTTCCCATCCCCAACTCCAGAGTCCTGAATCAGATATTTTGCTGGAGAATGGGATTGGGAAAAGGGTAAGAAGAAGGCCACTAAAAAAGATAGTTTCTAATATATTCCCAAAGGAATTGAAAGTCAAACCTAAGGATGCTCTCAAAAACTGTGGAGGTTATGGTAAAAGGGAATTGGGAGGAGATTCAAAATATATGCTAAACTATAAGACTGTTAGTTTGTGGGAGAAAACTCAGAATGAGTCACTAAGAAGGAGTCTTCTTGGGTTCAGAACAAATATCAAACACTGACCTCAGGAACTCTTCCTTCAAAGGAGTCACAACTTCATTGGATTAGTTTGTAGAACAATTTATGCTTTAGGACATTGCTGGAATCAATACAGCAATCAGCCAACAATTGGTAGAGTTTTACAACTAGATGTGGTCAGAGAAAAAGTAGCTGAAGTAGCTGATAACCCCCAGCAAGATCACTATCATCCAAGCATGACTGTGGTTATACCCAAAGCTGTGTTTCTTTGAGAAGAAATATCAGATGCTGAACACTATGGAAGGGGAAATAGATTTCAAGAAAATAATCCAGCCATTCACTAAACAAATAAACAATTAAATAACAGTAACAAGCCCTGGAGGATGGGAGGAAGACCACTATCTAGAATTGCTACAATATTTCCAACAAAAATTTTAAGGCATGCAAACAAATATAAAAGTATGATTCATACAGCTAGAAAAAGCCAGAAAAGAAACTGCCTGTGAGAGTGACCACTACTCTATTATCAGAAAACTTCAAAAGATTCATTGTAAACGTGTTCATAGGGCTAAAAGAAAATATGATGGCCATGTTGCATCAAATAAAGAATATCAATAAGGAGATAAAAGTTATAAAAAAAAATAACCAAATGGAAATTCTGGAGTTGAAAAGTGGAATAACAGAAATAAAAAATTCATTAGAGGGACTCAACAGTAGGTTTGAACTGGCAGAAGAGAGAATAAATAAACTTGAAGATAAATCAATAGAAACCATGCAAGCTGAAGAACAGAGAGGGGAAAAGTATACCAAAACACCTATAGTGGAAGTACCAGAAAAAAATGAGAGAAGGGAGCAGAAAGAACATTTGAAGAAATAATGGCTGAAAACTTCACAAATTTGTTGAGAGATACTGGTCTGTGGTTTTCTTGCAATGTCTTTTCTAGTTTTGTTACTAGGGTAATGCTTGCCTTATAAAATGAGTTAGGAAGCATTCCTTCTGCTTCTATCTTCTGAAAGAGCTTGTAGAAAGTTGATAACAATTTCTTCTTTAAATATGTGTTAGAATTCACCAGTGACTCACCTCGGGCTGATGCTCTCTTTTATAGAAGGTTGCATGCATGCTAAATCACTTCAGTCGTGTGACCCTATAGACTGTAACCCACCAGGCTCCTCTGTCCAAGGGATTCTCCGTGTAAGAATGCTGCAGTGGTTTGCCATGCCCTCCTCCAGAAGACCTTCCTGACCCAGGGATTGAACCTGTGTCTTTTTATATCTCCTTCATTGGCAAGAAAGTTCTTTAGCACTGGCACCACCTAGGAAGCCTCATTTTAGAAGGTTATTAATCATGAATTTAATTGTTTTAGGCCCATTCAGATTGTCTGCTTCTTCTTGTGTGAGTTTAGGCAGACTGTGTCTTTCAAGGATTGAAAGATTCACCTAGGTTGTCAAATTTATGGGATTCCCTGGTGGCTCAATGGTAAAGGATTCACCTGCAGTACAGGAGATGCGGGTTCAATCCCTGAGACGGGAAAATCTGGAGAAAAAAATGACCACCATATAGCTGTTCATAGTATCCCCGATTTTATTGAAAAACAGTGAACTTGCACATCCAGGAAGTTCAACAAACTTTAAGTAGGATAAATGTAAGGAACGCCACAAACAGACACATCATGGTTAAAATGTTGAAAGTTAAAGCCAAGGAGAAAATCTTGAAAGCAGAAAAAAAAACCGACTTATTACTTACAAAGAAACTCCAATAAAATTGGAGCTGACTTTCTAGCCAAGATAATGGAGGCTGGAAAGTATTAGAAGGACATAAAATAGTCAATGAAAAAAACAGAAAAAACTGTAAATTAATAAAAGTCTCTATAATCAAAACCGTCTTTTTAAAATGAAGGTGAAATAAACACTTTTCCAGATAAACAAAATCTGAGAGAATTTGTTGGTAGAACAGATAGTTTTATGAGAATTAAAAAATTCAAATATCTTATAAGAAATACTAAAGGAACTTTTTCAGGCTGAAAGCAAGTGTCCTCAAATGGTAGTTCAAATTAACATGAAAAACAAAGACCACAGGAAAAGGTATCTGTGTAATTGTAAGATACAGTTTAAATCCAGATTTTATTCCCTCATAACTGATTTTAAAACTCTAGCATAAAGTAATGTGTATATAATATATTTGGGGGCCTACGGGGTCGCAGAGAGTCGGATGCAACTGAGTGACTGAACTGAACTGAACTGAATACATAACAAATAGGATATGTGTGATATGTTTGCCAATAATAGTAAAAGAAGGAAGGTGGGTGGGAGGAAAGCCTTACTGGGCTAAGGAAATGTCTACAGATTGTAAACTAATAATTATAACAATGCATTGTTGGGTTTGTAACATTAATAGCTCTACTGTATATAAAAATAATATGACAAAAAGAGAATCAGGAATATAACTATATTAATGTTTCTATAAATCAATGAAATGAAACTAGTATAAACCAGGAGCCAATTCTGACAAGGTAAGATACATATGGTAAGTCATATACATCTTATCTAAATCACTAAAAATCTTTCAAGATACAGTGGGAAAAAAAAGTATAGAAGTTAAAATGCTATTTAACAAAATATGTACTTAATGGAAAATAACAGTAAAGAAGGAATGTGAGGTTTGGTTTAACATCCATTAATCAATTACTGTAAGCTGTCATATCAATAGAATAAAAAACAAATATCATACGATCATCCCATAGATGCAGAAACAAACATGTGACAAAATCCAGCACTTTTCGTGGGCTTCCCTGGTGGCTCAGATGGCAAAGAATCCGCTTGCAATGAAGGAGACCTGGTTCAGTTCCTGGGCTGGGAAGAACCCCTGGAAGAGGGCATGGCAACCTACTCCAGTATTCTTGCCTGGAGAATCCCCACGGACAGAGGAACCTGGCAGATGAGCAGCTAAGCATACAGCACAACACTTCATAAAAAGACTGAACAAATGCGGAATAGAAAAGTTCTTCAAACCAGTAAAGGGCTTGAAAGGCTGTGAAAAACTCACAGCTATCGTCATACTTAAAGATGCAAGACTGGATGCTTTTCTACCACTGTCAGGAACAAAGCAAAGATGTTTGCTCTTGCCACTTCTATTCAGCATTACACTTGAAGTTCTCGCTGGGCCAATTAAGCAAGAGAAAGTAATAAAAGGCATATGGATTGGAAAGGAAGAAATAAAACTATATCTATTTTCAGATGACATGATCTTGTATGTAGAATAACCTAGGAATCCACTAAAAAGCATTTAGAAAAAATAAACAAGTTTAGTAAGTTTTCAGGATGCAAGGTTAATATGCTGCAAAGAATTATATTTCTATACACTTGCAATGAGGGCTTCCCTGATGGCCCAGTAGTAAAGAACCCACCTGCCAATTCAGGAGACGTGAGTTCAATCCCTGGGTCGAGAGGATCGACTCCAGGATTTCCTTCCTGGAGAAGGAAATGGCAATCCATTCCTGTATTCTTGTCTGGGAAATTCTATGGACAGAGGAGCCTGGTGGGCTACAGTCCACGGAGTCACAAAAGAGTCAGACATGACTTAGTGACTAAATAGCAACAACACTGCACTTGCAGGGAACAATCTGAAAATAAAAAAAAAAATTCCATTTACACCAGTAAAAAAATAACCTAGAAATAAACCTAACGAAAAAAGTGTATAACCTATCTTCTGAAAACTGCAAAACATTGTGGAAGAAATTAAAGGTCATCTCAATAACTGGAAAAGCATTTTATGTTTGCAGATCAGAAGGTTTAACATTTAAAAAAATACATCTGTATGTTTATTTTCAGTGAAACCCTACTTTGCATTCTAGACTATCTCTTCTGAGGATAAGCAGACTTTAAATAACTTGTACCCTGTCTATTTAAGTGCTCAAATACTAAAATACTTAAATTCAACTACATTCCAAATAATTTTCCCTAAGATTTATCAGGTATTTAACAGACCAGACCTGCCCAACTCCTCTACACCCACTGACAATCAAGTTTAATCCTGCTAAGAACACACCCATACTCACCCATCCTACCAGACAAAAGGCAGAAAAAAGAAAGGCAACCGCTTTTTAAAGTTTTTTTCTTTTTAATGTGGATCATTTGTAAAGTCTTTTTTTTTTTAAGTTTATTTTTATTTATTTACGTATTTATTTGACTGCAGCATGTGGAATTTAGTTCCCTGACCAGGAATAGAACCCAGGCCCCCTGCATTGGGAGCACAGAGTCTTAGCCACTGGACCACTAGGGAAGTTCCATTTTTAAAGTCTTTATTGAATTTGTTAGCATATTGCATCTGTTTTATGTTTTGATTTTTTGGTTGCAAGTTATGTGAGGTCTCAGCTCCCTGACCAGGGATCAAACCAGCACCCCTTGTGTCGAAAGGCGAAGTCTTAAAAACTGGACCACCAGGGAGGTCCTGGTGCAGCCCCTTTTGAAAACAATCTGGTAATTCCTTAAATGATTAAACACAGAGTTACCATATGTCCCAGTAATCCCACTCTTAGGTATTAATATATACCCAAGAGAAATAAAATCATATAATCACATAGACATTTGTACATGAATGTTCATAGCAGTATTATTCATAATAGCCAAATGGAGAAAACAACTCAAATGTCTATCAGTGACAAATGAATAAACAGAATGTGATATAACAATGCAACAGAGTATTATTCAGCCATAAAAAGAAATGAAGTACAGATACCTGCTACAACATGGACAAATCTCAAAAATATTATGCTAAATGAAAGAAGCCACAAAAGAGCTCATATTGTATTATTTTTATGAAATGTCCAGAAGAAAATTTATAGAGACAGAAAGTAGATTAGTGGTTGCCTAGGGGTCAGACGTGACTGAGCGACTTCACTTTCACTTTTCACTTTCATGCATTGGACAAGGAAATGGCACCCCACTCCAGTGTTCTTGCCTGGAGAATCCCAGGGACAGGGGAGCCTGGTGGGCTGCCGTCTCTGGGGTCACACAGAGTCGGACACGACTGAAGTGACTTAGCAGCAGCAGCAGCAGCGAGACAGGCAAGGTTGGGAGCTGTCTCTTATACACATCTGGTCCGAGCTTTCGGAGGAGGGGCCGCCGCCCCGCAGCACCGGCGGGAAGCCAGGGCGGCCAGGTCAGCCCTCGAGGCCACTGTCCTTTGACTTCAAGCCTCTTCTTGGGTCTGTTCCCCTCCTGCCTGACCACACAGAGACGAGANGCTGCCGTCTCTGGGGTCACACAGAGTCGGACACGACTGAAGTGACTTAGCAGCAGCAGCAGCAGCGAGACAGGCAAGGTTGGGAGAAAAAGACGGAGTGGGAGAGAACGTGGAAACTTATGGTTGGTAAATCCCACCACTGAGAACTTTTTATTGCTCCAAGAAAGGTCCATGGAAGACAGAGAAATTAATGGTGGAGAATATGTCTCAAGTGTCTTAAAAAACTGGATGTTTGATGGCAACTCACAAATAGAGTTATTTTACCTTGCTGACCCACGGGTCATTTGTAATTTAAGTTTTCAACATATTCACACCCTCTTGGTGTATGTGTGTGTGGCATAAATAAAGTTTGGGGTGGGGGTTCCATTCTATATCTGCAGAGTGACTATGACAATAGGATAACTGGTTCTGTGGATACCAGTAAGCCTCCTTTTCCAGCTGCTCTTGTCTCCCCAGTGGGATCCGGAACAAAGTAGCCACGGTGGCAGGGATGAAAGTTATACACGGGCTCAGCAAAAACCTACTACCTTGGCACTTCTCTGGTGGTCCAGTGGTTAAGATTCTGTCTTGGAATGCAGGCAACAGAGGTTCAATCCCTGATTGGGGAACTAAGATCCCACATGGGAATATTCAACTAAGCCAGGCCCGTAGGCCTGGTCGCGTCCCAGCTCCGCCCCACAGGCCTAGTCAACCAAGCTCCGCCATGGGCCTGGTTCTGGTCCAGCGTAATCCAACGCCAAGTCCTCGGCAGACCCGGCGCCGAGACCCTGTCGCGTCTTTCTCTGGAGAAAACTAGCACTTCTCCGCTTGCTGCTGGAAGCTGCTACCACCCTCCCCAATTTCCCAGCTCCCGAGACCCCGCCCCTTACGCTGTACGTGGCTCGGAAACCGGAAGCAGCGGCATGCTTCTGCGCGTGCGCGAGCGGGCGGCCTTGTCTTCTTGCGTCTCTGTCTAAATCTGATATTTTCCCATCCAGTTCGACCCAGCCGGCCCAAAGTCTGGTGCTCGGGAGGTGGAGAACTCGCCCTTGCGATCTGTGGTCAAAAGGCTGCCGCTTGGGCTCCCCGCCTCTCCCGGGGTCTGTAGCAGCCGCGGCTGGTCCCAAACTCACTGAATCAGGAACTCTGTGAGGGTCCAGCAGTCTGGGTGAATCGGCTGCAGGGAAGAGTTGAAGAGCCATTCTCATACTTAATCGGCCTCCAAAAGCATCCTCTGCTCTCTTTCCGGAAAGGAAAAGCATCCTTGCCATTCGGGTCACGGGGACGTGAGCCTCCACCTCGTTTCTGCGCCGGTCTGTGGATTTCGGTTTGTTCGGTGAGTGCGAGGTGACGTTTGCTTAACTCCGTCTGCATCTCCCTTCCAGGTGCAAGAGATACATTTTAACCTGTTTTTTCTTTTTGTCTGATTGTGGGAGTTAGTTTGCTACATTATATTCTTCTACATACTAGTGATCTGATTACTTGGTATCTTTTTAACCCCTGTTTGCCAGTTGCTGCTCTGAATGGTGGTCAATTATCCATACATTAAAAAAAAATTTCACACTGGAAGTGTGATCATATGCCAGTTTTAGCGTTTTCTTTTTTATTCTTTGTATCTTATACTTTTGTTTATTTAGTGCATTTGCCAGGACTTTCAGTTCAATGTAGAAAAGCATATAAATTGCATCCTTCCCTTGTTCCTGATCCCAGAGGGAATTCTTTCATTTCATTATTAAATAGAATGTTTGCTATAAGTGTTTGTAGATAATATATATATATTCTAATCAAAGCCTATTTCCTTCTAGTCCTAGTGGGTTAAATTATTATCATCAATGGGTATTCATAGAGATCAGTCACTATTTTGTATTGGAGGGGATAAGTCATATGACCTTTTTCTATTGATGTGAATTATATTTATCGTTTTAAGTATATAAATCATTTTAACCACCCATCATTGCTAGAAGGAAACGCTTAGTTTGTGATTACTATCTTCATTATTAATTCCTGGACTGTACTTAATATTTTAATATTTTGCCCCTGTGTATACGAATGAGATCTTTCATCTCTGTGTGTGTGTGTATGTACAGAAATACACATATGTTTGAGTTTTGAGTCCCTTTCTGGTCTTGGAAATACACATGAAACCACCAACTCAACAACATCTTAGTTTGTGATTACTATCTTCATTATTAATTCCTGGACTGTACTTAATATTTTAATATTTTGCCCCTGTGTATACGAATGAGATCTTTCATCTCTCTGTGTGTGTGTATGTACAGAAATACACATATGTTTGAGTTTTGAGTCCCTTTCTGGTCTTGGAAATACACATGAAACCACCAACTCAACAACAAAAAAATGGAATTATGAATCCTTTACTTGTTCGGTGAACCTGTCTGTAAAAGTCTATATATAGCTTCTGTTTCCTTTGTAGGTATGTTCTAAACTGCTATTTTTTTTTTTTTTTCCCTGTAATGACTGGATGTAAACAGGTTTTGTATTTATAGTTTTATTTTGTTAACTTTTTTCACTTTACTATTTTAAAATTGAAGTATGGTTGATTTACAATGTTGTGTTAATTTCTGCTCTGCAGCAAAATGACTTATACTTGTATACACATTGTTTTTTTATATAGTATATTCTTCTTCATTATAGTCTATCCCAGGATATTGAATATAATTCCCTTTGCTATGCAATAGGACTTTGTTGTTTATCCATTCTATAGTTTGCATCTACTAATTCCAGATTCCTAGTCCATCCCTGTCCTATCTCCTCTCCCTTTTGGTAACCACAAATCTGTTCTCTATATCTGTTGAGACTTTTTCCATTTTGTAGATCGGCTTGTTTGTGCCACATTTTAGATTCCACATATAAGTGATATCATATGGTATCTGTCTTTCACTTTCTGACTTACTTCACTTCGTGTGATAATTTCTGGCTGTACCTGTGTTGCTGCAAATAGCATTATTCCTTTCTTTTTTTTTAATGGCTGAGTAGTGTTACATTTTATATATGTACCACATCTTCTTTATGCATTCCTCCACTGATGGATATTTAGGTTGTTTACCTGACTTCACTGTTGTGAATAGTGCTGCTTTGAACATAGGAATGCATGTATCTTTTTGAATTGCTTTACTCCAGATATATGCTGGGGAGTGGGATTTTTGCATCATACGGTAGTTCTGTGTTTCGTTTTTTAAGGAACCTTACATACCATTCTCCACAATGGTTGTACTAGTTTACATTCCTACCAACAGGTAGTAGGATTCCCTTTTTTTCCATGGGAGAGAGTGTGTTCTAATTTCTTTGATTTACATGCAGCTGTACAGCTTTCCCAGCACCATTTGCTGAAGAGATTATCTTTTACCCATTGTATATTCTTGCCTCCTTTGTTGACAATTAATTGACCATAGGAGTATGGGTTTGTTTCTGGGCTCTCTATTCTCTTCCATTGATCTGTATGCCTGTTTTTGTTTTGTTTGTTTGTTTGTTTTGGGGTGTGTGTGTGTGCAAATACTACACTGTTTTGATTACTGTAGTTTTGTAGTAGTCTGAAGCCTGGGATGGTTATGCCTTTTGTTTCATTCTTTTTCCTCAGGATTGCTTTTTTGTTTTGTTTGTTTGTTTGTTTTGGGGTGTGTGTGTGTGCAAATACTACACTGTTTTGATTACTGTGGTTTTGTAGTAGTCTGAAGCCTGGGATGGTTATGCCTTTTGTTTCATTCTTTTTCCTCAGGATTGCTCTGGCAATTCTGGGTCCTTTATGATTTCATTTAAATTTTAGTATTATTTGTTCTAGTTCTGTGAAAAATGTCATGGGTAATTTGATAGGGATGGCAATAAATCTGTAGGTTGCTTTGGGTATGGAGAAGGAAATGGCAACCCACTCCAGTATTCTTGCCTGGAGAATCCCAGGGATGGGGGAGCCTGGTGGGCTGCCGTCTATGGGGTCACACAGAGTCGGACATGACTGAAGTGACGTAGCAGCAGCAGCAGCAGAATCTGTTTTAAGTTTTTAAAAATATCATGGGTGGTAGTTTAGTCACTAAGTAGTGTCTGACTTTTGTGACCCTGTGGACTGTAGCCTGCCAGGCTCCTCTGTCCATGGGATTCTCCAGGCAAGAGGACTGGAGTGGGTTTCCATTTTCTTCTCCAAAAAATATCATTACTTTTGTCATATATATATATCTACACCTTTATGCGGTTCTTTTTTTGCCATCATACATCAATGGTTAACCCATCATTACTAATTTTTCTTCTATAGGAACTGATGATATTTATAAATACAATTAACCCTTGAACAACTTAGGTTTGAAATGCATGTGTCCACTTATATGCAGATTTTTTTTTTCCACTATTAAATACAGGATGGGCCATTGGTTGAATCCTTGGATACTGAGGGCTGACTATGAGTTAAACTCAGAGTTTCCATTGCTGGAGGGTTGGTACCCCAACCCCTGCAATTGTTTGAGGAGCATAAATATATGTGCCACACCAGCCATTGATTTTTTGTGTTATTTGAAACAGTTGTTCTATTTATTTATACTTAAAAAGTTATTTTTGGCTGCACTGGGTCTCCATTGCCAAGCATGGGTTCTCTTTAGTTGTAGCGAGTGGGGGCTACTCTTCTTTGCAGTGCGTGGACTTCTCATTGCAGAGCACAGACCCTAGGTGTGTGGGCTTCGGTAGTTGCAGCATGTGAGCTTAGTAGTTGCAGTGTGAGGGCCCTAGAGTGCTGGCTCAGTAGTTGTGGTGCACAGCTTAGTTGCCCTGTGGCATGTAAAATCTTTCTGGACTAGGGATCAGACCCCTGTCCCCTGCAGATTCTTAACCACTGGACCGCCAGAGAAGTCCTAAAACAGTTGTTTTAATTTCCTGCTTCTACCCTGTCACATAAGTGGTCCTGACTTGCTAAAGATAAATGTGTGTGTATCTCCTTATCCCTATTACGTGATATATTTTTATATAGCATATACCATCACCTGATAATATTTTGGTAATTTACTGGTCTTCCTCAAAACAATTTTAAGACCCAAGTATTTTAGGGTTTTTCTGTTTTGTTCAGTGCTGTGTCTCCTATGACTGTACATAGTTGGACAGGGCAAATATTACCTAAGTAAATATGAGATGAAGGAGCAGGAGGTAGGGACCTTAAGGGGAGCATCCTTGTTGAAGACATAGGGCTTAGTCAAGAGAAGGAGCTCAAGGGCAGGAATAGAAATGCAGATATAGAGAATGGACTTGTGGATATAGTGGAGGGAGGAGACGGTGGGATGAATTGCGAGAGTAGCATTGACGTATATATGCTACCATGTGTACAATGGATAGTAGAAAGCTGCTGTATAGCACAGGGAGCTCAGCTTGCTGCTGTGTTACAACCTAGAGGGGTGAGATGGACATGGCTGAGAGGGAGACTCAAGAGGGAGGGAATATATGTAATTTGTAGCTGATTCACACTGATGTAGAAGAAACCAACATAACATTGTAAAGCATTTGTTGTTCAGTCACTAGTGAAAGTGAAAGTCGCTCAGTTGTGTCCGACTCTTTGCGACCCCATGGGCTATGCAGTCCATGGAATTCTCCAGGCCAGAATACTGGAGTGGGTAGCCATTTCCTTCTCCAGTGCATCTTCCCATCCCAGGGATC
>SJYX01015551.1:0-41218 GCA_006410675.1 Oreotragus oreotragus | reverse complement strand
ATTTTTTGTGTTATTTGAAACAGTTGTTCTATTTATTTATACTTAAAAAGTTATTTTTGGCTGCACTGGGTCTCCATTGCCAAGCATGGGTTCTCTTTAGTTGTAGCGAGTGGGGGCTACTCTTCTTTGCAGTGCGTGGACTTCTCATTGCAGAGCACAGACCCTAGGTGTGTGGGCTTCGGTAGTTGCAGCATGTGAGCTTAGTAGTTGCAGTGTGAGGGCCCTAGAGTGCTGGCTCAGTAGTTGTGGTGCACAGCTTAGTTGCCCTGTGGCATGTAAAATCTTTCTGGACTAGGGATCAGACCCCTGTCCCCTGCAGATTCTTAACCACTGGACCGCCAGAGAAGTCCTAAAACAGTTGTTTTAATTTCCTGCTTCTACCCTGTCACATAAGTGGTCCTGACTTGCTAAAGATAAATGTGTGTGTATCTCCTTATCCCTATTACGTGATATATTTTTATATAGCATATACCATCACCTGATAATATTTTGGTAATTTACTGGTCTTCCTCAAAACAATTTTAAGACCCAAGTATTTTAGGGTTTTTCTGTTTTGTTCAGTGCTGTGTCTCCTATGACTGTACATAGTTGGACAGGGCAAATATTACCTAAATAAATATGAGATGAAGGAGCAGGAGGTAGGGACCTTAAGGGGAGCATCCTTGTTGAAGACATAGGGCTTAGTCAAGAGAAGGAGCTCAAGGGCAGGAATAGAAATGCAGATATAGAGAATGGACTTGTGGATACAGTGGAGGGAGGAGACGGTGGGATGAATTGCGAGAGTAGCATTGACGTATATATGCTACCATGTGTACAATGGATAGTAGAAAGCTGCTGTATAGCACAGGGAGCTCAGCTTGCTGCTGTGTTACAACCTAGAGGGGTGAGATGGACATGGCTGAGAGGGAGACTCAAGAGGGAGGGAATATATGTAATTTGTAGCTGATTCACACTGATGTAGAAGAAACCAACATAACATTGTAAAGCATTTGTTGTTCAGTCACTAGTGAAAGTGAAAGTCGCTCAGTTGCGTCCGACTTTTTGCGACCCCATGGGCTATGCAGTCCATGGAATTCTCCAGGCCAGAATACTGGAGTGGGTAGCCATTTCCTTCTCCAGTGCATCTTCCCATCCCAGGGATCGAACCCAAGTCTCCCCCACATTGCAGGCAAATCTTTACCAGCTGAGCTACCAGGGAAGCATTCAGTCGCTAAGTTGTGTCCAACTCTTTGCAACCCCATGAACTGCAGCATGCTAGGCTTCCCTGTCCCTCACTATCTCCCGGAGTTTGCTCAAACTCATGTCCATTGAGTCAGTGAAGCCATCCAGTTGACATCCATCTTCTGTCATCCCCTTCTCCTCTTGCCCTGAATCTTTCTCAGCCTCAGAGTCTTTTCCAAAGAGTTGGTTCTTTGCATCAGATGACCAAAATATCAAAGGCTCAGCATCAATCCTTCCAATAAGTATTCAGGGTTGATTTCCTTTAGGATTGACTGGTTTGATCTCCTTCCTGTCCAAGAGACTCTGAAAAGTCTTCCCTCCAATTAAAAATTAATTAATAAAGAAAGAGAAGGAGCTCAAAGATAAAACAGTCAAAGGGAATACTCTATTTGTTTACTCTCCATAGTGTGCCCGACAGCATTCTAGGCTAGACTCCAGTAATGTTAGGGCATAGGGGCCTCACTGACAACTGTATTATAAGGTATATGTTCAGAAACACACTCTTTGGGCATTTAGCTTTGAAGGTAGATACACCTGGATACACACCCTCCCTTCACTTTCTAATTGGATGACACTGAGCACATGTCTAAGTGACTTAAGTTTCTATTGGCTCTACAATACATTTATGGTCCACTGAAGTGAGAGAGATTGCTGTGCTTTCATTATTGGAAATTCATGCACTAGTGCTGTGGATGCTCCTGTCCTAGTGCTGTGGATGCTCCTGTCAGAGATGACACATATGCCAACCTCACTTCAGGTGTTCTTGTTATGCTGTGACTATATCTCCTGTAGAGGCAAAATTTAACACGAGATGTCTTCTCTTCATTATTGGAAATTCATGCACTAGTGCTGTGGATGCTCCTGTCCTAGTGCTGTGGATGCTCCTGTCAGAGATGACACATATGCCAACCTCACTTCAGGTGTTCTTGTTATGCTGTGACTATATCTCCTGTAGAGGCAAAATTTAACACGAGATGTCTTCTCTGCCACCTGCACGTAAAATTGTCAGTTGTGCTGTTTCTCAAAAACCAGGTTTTGGAGATCCTGCAGCCCTTGGAGGGGGAAGATCTCATAGTTAGAGATTGAGTAGTAATACATGTTGACCTGTCAGGCAGTGCAGAAATAAATATTGGGTCTGGAACCCTTGGAGATCTGGCATACAAGTCACACTTTCCTTTGAGATGGAATGTATATTCTTACCACTGAAGGCATTCTCTTATATCTTTAATGTTTTCATTATCATGGGCAGATTGATAGCCAAATTTTTTAGACTCCAGCTGACTCACTTACAAAATGGGCTCTTAAACCTTTTTTTTTTTAAAATGATCTACATAAGTGAGAGGACTGTTTGTAGCTCTGGAGGAGATAAAATTGCTCCAACTTAAAAAAAAAAAACACCTTTTTATTTTGTATTGGGGTGTAGCTAATTAACAGTGTTGTGATAGTTTCAGGTAAGCAACTAAGACACTCAGCCATACATATACATGTATCCATTCTTCCCTAAACTCTCCTCCCATCCAGGCCTCCACATAACATTGAACAGAGTTCCATGTGCTACACAGTAGGCCCTTGTTGGTTATCCACTTTAAATATAAGAGTGTGTACATGTCCATTCTAAACTCCCTAACTATCCCTTTCCCCTGTCCTTTCCCCGGCAACCATAAGCTCCTTCTCTATGTCTGTGAGTCTCTTTCTGTTTTTTAAGTAAGTTACTATTATTATTATTGTTTTTTTTTCTTGCTCCATTTTCTCACAAGATCAATGTGTATTTGCTTGGGTGTGCAGGGGCTTTGCATGTGTGTGTGTGTGTGTGTGTTTTGAGGAGAATGAGCACTCATAACAGATGTGCTGCCGAATCCACAGTCTTGATTGTAGAGACTGTGGGGACACCCAGATTCTCATGTCTTCTTTCTTCTGTCTCAGCTGTAACATCTCAATACTCTCTCTTTCTTCATGAAGGGAACATGGAGGAAGAGAGAACAGCTGCTCAGTTACAGAAAAATGTGATACAGGTAAGTAAGAGCTAATAATTCTCCAAAAGAATATTTCAATTCCATCAGGTTATCTATGTCCTAAATTTAGAGCAGAGATCAACAACCTATTCCTACATTGGGCCACATAGTAAGCATTTTAGGCCATAGTTTCTATTTTACTCAGTTCTGGCATTTTATTGTTTTTTGTTTGTTTGTTTTGGGCAGCTTGTGGGATCTTATTTCCCTGACCAGGAATTGAACCTGTGCCCTCAGCAGTGAAAGCATGGAGTCCTAACCACTTACAGGGATTTCCCATCAGTTNTAGTTTCTATTTTACTCAGTTCTGGCATTTTATTGTTTTTTGTTTGTTTGTTTTGGGCAGCTTGTGGGATCTTATTTCCCTGACCAGGAATTGAACCTGTGCCCTCAGCAGTGAAAGCATGGAGTCCTAACCACTTACAGGGATTTCCCATCAGTTCTGCCATTTTAGTGTGAAAGCAGCCATATACAGTGTATAAATAAATGTTTTATTGTGTTCCAGTAAAACTTTACTTATATAAACAGGTGATAGGCTGATTTTAGTTCATGTTCTATAATTTACAGCTCCTGGGCCTAGAGTGTAAGGAAATATGACTGACTGTGGGCCTGGGTTGAATGTTGTGCTTTTTGCTGACTTCTGGGCTCCAGGTGTATGGAGGGAAAAAAGAAAAAGAAAAGGTCCTTGTCTCTTGGGGATTTAAACCTCATCCAAATTTTATCTAGTGTTTTGTGTTGTGCTGATTGCTATGGTGGGGAATAAGGAAGCAGGTGAACTTGCTTCTGTAACAAGGATTTTTTTTAATAGTTTTTTTTTGTTACAATAATTTTTCTATTTTACAGTAAAATATTTTGTTACAGTTGTTTTTTCTGTTTTCTGTTTTGGTTTTTTGGCCCCAAGGCATGTGGGATCTTAGCCCCTCAACCAAGGATTGAACCCACATCCCCTGCATTGGAAAGCACAGTCTTAAGCCCTGAACCTCCAGGGAAGTCCCTCTAACGAGGGATTTTTGCTTCTTTCAATGTGGAAATTATTTCATTTTTAGAGCATTTCTCTCATTTCTGCAATATGTTCTGGTTGTTTTTGATTATTGTAAGAGTGGAACTGGTCACCGTCAATCAGTGGAAAGATAAATTTAGTGTTTCAAAAATGTTGTTAAATCTATGAGATAGAATTTGATCAGTCAGGATGCTTAGATAGAACGAGAAAGATCTGATGACTGAATCCTAGGGTAGATATTTGGGAGAAAAGAATCTTCTGAACTTCCTGTGAGTTGATTCTCAGTTTCCCAGTAGTGTCAGCCTCATTCACCCTCCTGCACATGCTGGGGGAGTTGGTACCTTTCTGAACAAAGTATGCGGAATGTTTTAGGACACAGTGGTCTTCGAGGATGTGGCTGTGGACTTTACCCAGGAGGAGTGGGCTCTGCTGAATCTCGCTCAGAGAAACCTCTACAGAGATGTGATGCTGGAAAACTTCCAGAACCTGGCCTCATTAGGTAAGGATGGTAACATTCCTCCAACGTTCTGTTATTTAGAAAACAGCTTTATCTTATAAATTGCCCTTATTCTAGGATTTGGGTTGAGAAATTGGAATAAATTATTAAATAAGACAGATATGGTCACTGACCCCCAAGGAGCTAGTGGAGTCTAATGGCTTCACCGTGAAAATAAACATGTGTATTGTTAAAGTATTTCACCAATATAAAACAAGCAAAAGAATTAGTGAGAGTTTCCTTACCCATTTTGCCACTGGCACTGAATGCAGAATTTTCATTTTCTCAGGGTTGTAAAGTTTTCATTTTCTCTCAGGGTACTGAAAGCATTATTTTTCTTCATTCAGTCATTCTTTCATTCTTTAAGCATTTTTTTTNACAAGAGTGAGAGGATTGTTTGTAGCTCTGGAGGAGATAAAATTGCTCCAACTTAAAAAAAAAAAAACACACCTTTTTATTTTGTATTGGGGTGTAGCTAATTAACAGTGTTGTGATAGTTTCAGGTAAGCAACTAAGACACTCAGCCATACATATACATGTATCCATTCTTCCCTAAACTCTCCTCCCATCCAGGCCTCCACATAACATTGAACAGAGTTCCATGTGCTACACAGTAGGCCCTTGTTGGTTATCCACTTTAAATATAAGAGTGTGTACATGTCCATTCTAAACTCCCTAACTATCCCTTTCCCCTGTCCTTTCCCCGGCAACCATAAGCTCCTTCTCTATGTCTGTGAGTCTCTTTCTGTTTTTTAAGTAAGTTACTATTATTATTATTGTTTTTCTTTCTTGCTCCATTTTCTCACAAGATCAATGTGTATTTACTTGGGTGTGCAGGGGCTTTGCATGTGTGTGTGTGTGTGTTTTGAGGAGAATGAGCACTCATAACAGATGTGCTGCCGAATTCACAGTCTTGATTGTGGAGACTGTGGGGACACTCAGATTCTCATGTCTTCTTTCTTCTGTCTCAGCTGTAACATCTCAATACTCTCTCTTTCTTCATGAAGGGAGCATGGAGGAAGAGAGAACAGCTGCTCAGTTACAGAAAAATGTGATACAGGTAAGTAAGAGCTAATAATTCTCCAAAAGAATATTTCAATTCCATCAGGTTATCTATGTCCTAAATTTAGAGCAAAGATCAATAACCTATTCCTACATTGGGTCACTCATGGAGGAAGAGAGAACAGCTGCTCAGTTACAGAAAAATGTGATACAGGTAAGTAAGAGCTAATAATTCTCCAAAAGAATATTTCAATTCCATCAGGTTATCTATGTCCTAAATTTAGAGCAAAGATCAATAACCTATTCCTACATTGGGTCACATAGTAAGCATCTTAGGCCATAGTTTCTATTTTACTCAGTTCTGGCATTTTATTGTTTTTTTTGTTTGTTTGTTTTGGGCAGCTTGTGGGATCTTATTTCCCTGACCAAGAATTGAACCTGTGCCCTCAGCAGTGAAAGCATGGAGTCCTAACCACTTACAGGGATTTCCCATCAGTTCTGCCATTTTAGTGTGAAAGCAGCCATATACAGTGTATAAATAAATGTTTTATTGTGTTCCAGTAAAACTTTACTTATATAAACAGGTGATAGGCTGATTTTAGTTCATGTTCTATAATTTACAGCTCCTGGGCCTAGAGTGTAAGGAAATATGACTGACTGTGGGCCTGGGTTGAATGTTGTGCTTTTTGCTGACTTCTGGGCTCCAGGTGTATGGAGGGAAAAAAGAAAAAGAAAAGGTCCTTGTCTCTTGGGGATTTAAACCTCATCCAAATTTTATCTAGTGTTTTGTGTTGTGCTGATTGCTATGGTGGGGAATAAGGAAGCAGGTGAACTTGCTTCTGTAACAAGGATTTTTTTTAATAGTTTTTTTTTGTTACAATAATTTTTCTATTTTACAGTAAAATATTTTGTTACAGTTGTTTTTTCTGTTTTCTGTTTTGGTTTTTTGGCCCCAAGGCATGTGGGATCTTAGCCCCTCAACCAAGGATTGAACCCACATCCCCTGCATTGGAAAGCACAGTCTTAAGCCCTGAACCTCCAGGGAAGTCCCTCTAACGAGGGATTTTTGCTTCTTTCAATGTGGAAATTATTTCATTTTTAGAGCATTTCTCTCATTTCTGCAATATGTTCTGGTTGTTTTTGATTATTGTAAGAGTGGAACTGGTCACCGTCAATCAGTGGAAAGATAAATTTAGTGTTTCAAAAATGTTGTTAAATCTATGAGATAGAATTTGATCAGTCAGGATGCTTAGATAGAACGAGAAAGATCTGATGACTGAATCCTAGGGTAGATATTTGGGAGAAAAGAATCTTCTGAACTTCCTGTGAGTTGATTCTCAGTTTCCCAGTAGTGTCAGCCTCATTCACCCTCCTGCACATGCTGGGGGAGTTGGTACCTTTCTGAACAAAGTATGCGGAATGTTTTAGGACACAGTGGTCTTCGAGGATGTGGCTGTGGACTTTACCCAGGAGGAGTGGGCTCTGCTGAATCTCGCTCAGAGAAACCTCTACAGAGATGTGATGCTGGAAAACTTCCAGAACCTGGCCTCATTAGGTAAGGATGGTAACATTCCTCCAACGTTCTGTTATTTAGAAAACAGCTTTATCTTATAAATTGCCCTTATTCTAGGATTTGGGTTGAGAAATTGGAATAAATTATTAAATAAGACAGATATGGTCACTGACCCCCAAGGAGCTAGTGGAGTCTAATGGCTTCACCGTGAAAATAAACATGTGTATTGTTAAAGTATTTCACCAATATAAAACAAGCAAAAGAATTAGTGAGAGTTTCCTTACCCATTTTGCCACTGGCACTGAATGCAGAATTTTCATTTTCTCCAGGTTGTAAAGTTTTCATTTTCTCTCAGGGTACTGAAAGCATTATTTTTCTTCATTCAGTCATTCTTTCATTCTTTAAGCATTTTTTTTGAGGATGAATTTGTATCAAACCCTTCTGAATATATACTGTAGACAATAAGATGTCATTGTATTCAAAATGCTTCAGTAATGGAGAAGATAAATATGAAATTAACATGACAGAAAGAAAATAAACATATATATTGAACCTGCCTTTCCTTTTTCCTGTGGTCAGAAGCCTCAAGTAGGCTTATTAAGTATGTATGGTGTGGGCACAGGCTTCAGGGGTCACTTTGGGGGACAGGGAGAAAATTGATGGTTTGGGATTTTTTGAGAATTTTACTGCTATTAATTCCCTGTACCCAAAGACCACCAATTTAACAAGTTGGGTTTATTCCTTGGAGAACAATACAGTGTGTTATAAAGTAAATATTATAGGATTTATATACTTAGATTGAATGATTTAGGGGTAGGTCCATGACAACAGGCTGTTCTGTTTTCCTAGGCCTTTCATAACAAAGTGCCACAAACTGGGTAGCTAGGCCTTTCATAACAAAGTGCCACAAACTGGGTAGCTAGGAACAACAGAAACTTATTCTTTTACTTTTAAAAAAAACTTCCTCTACCTCTGCTCCCCAGTTTTATTCTGTAGCTAGACAACTATTTTGTTTATTTAGGCTGTGCTAGGTCTTTGCTGCACTTGGGCTTTCTCTAGTGGCAGTGAGTGGGGCTACTCTTTGTTGGGCTGCATGGCCTCACAGTGGTGGGTTCTGTTGTTGGGGAGCCCACACTTTAGGTGCGAGGGCTGTGGTAGTTGTAGGGTGCGAGGGCTTCAGTAGTTGTGGTGCATGGGCTTAATTGCTCCATGGCATGTGGAATCTTCCTGCACCAGGGATCGAACCTGTGTCTCCCGCCTTGGCAGGCGTCTTCTGTACCACCTGTATGACCAGGGAAGTGTGAAATTCACTCTTCTAAATTTCAAGAGACTGGAAGTCGGAAATCAAGGTGTCATGATCCTTCTGAAGGCTCAGGAAAAATCCCTCCTTGTCTCTTCCCAGCTTTTGGTTGTTGCTGGCAGTCCTTGGTTGGTAGCCATATCACTCAGATCTCTGCCTCCATCTTCATAGAGCCTTTGTCCTTTGTCTTTACATCTTTCTGTCCTTGTAAGGACATGAGCCATTGCATTTAGGGCTTACCCCATTTGAGTATAACTTTATGTTAACTTGGTTACATCTGCAAATATCTATTTCCAAATAAAGTAATGTTTTGAATTCTGGGTGGATGTGGATTTTTTTTTTTCTCTCCAGTACACTGTATTTTTTTTTTTTTTTAGAGCAGTTTGTATGCTCATAGCAAAATTAACTGGCAAGTACAAAGATTTCCCATAAATGCACTGCCTTCTGCCAGAGTAGTATATTCATTACAGTTGATAACCTATATTGACACATCATTATTATGGTAAATCTCAAGTTTATATTAGTGTTCACTTTTGTTGTTGTACTTTGTTACAGTTTAGATAAATATGTGATGACATTTCCACCATTATGGGCTTCCCTGGTAGCTCAGTAGTAAAGAACCCTCCTGACAGTGCAGCAGATATGCAGTTTGGATCCTTGGGTTGGGAAGATCCTTTGCAGTAAGAAATGGCAATCCACTCCAGGGTTCTTGCCTGGGAAATCCCATAGACAGAGGAGTCTGGTGGGCTATAGTCCATGGGGTCATGAAAGAGCAGGACACAACTAATCAACTAAACAACAAGCATCCACCATAATAGTATCAGAGAGTAATTTCACTACTCCTAAAAATCTTTTCTCCCCCTCCACCCCAATTTATTTCTCCTTCCCTCCCAACTCCTGGCAGCCACTGATCTTTTTACTGTTCTCATAGTTTTGCCTTTTCCAGAATGTCATGTAGTTGGGATCACACAGTATACAGCCTTTTCATATTGACTTTTTTCACTTACTAATATGCACTTAATGTTCTTCCATCTCTTCATGGCTTGTTGGCTGATTTCTTTTTAGTGCTGAGTAATATTTTGTTGTCTGGATGTACAATACCAGTCAGTTTATCCATTCACTCACTGAAGAAGACCTTGATTGCTTCCAAGTTTTGGCAATTATGAGTAAAACTGCTATAAACATCCACATGAAGGTTTTTTGTGTACATGTGTTTTTAACTCCTTTGGTAACTTCCAGAGAGCATGATTGCTTGCTTATATGGCTAAGAGCATGTTTAATTTGGTAAGAAACTGCCAAATTGTATTCCAAAGAAGCTATACCATTTTGCATTCCCACCAGCTCCATATCCTTCCTCATCAGGACTTGGCCATTCTGTTAGGTATGTAGTGGTGTCTCATTGTTTTGGTTTGCGTTTTCCTGATGACATGTAATGTGGAACATCTTTTTTTCATATGCTTATTTGCCATCTATGTATCTTCTTGGTAAGGCATCTGTTAAAGTCTTAGGCCCATTAAAAAAAAACAAACTTAAAATGTTTTATTGAAGTGTAGTTGGTTTACAGTGTTGTGTTTAATTTCTGCTATATAGCAAAATGATTCAGTTATACGTATATATATTCTTCTTCATATTCTTTTGGAGAAGGAAATGGCAACTCACTCGAGTATTCTTGTCTGAAGAATTCCATGAACAGAGGAACCTGCAGGATATAGTCCATGGGATTGCAAAGAGTCAGACATGACTGAACAACTAACACTTTTCATTTTCTTTTCCATTTTGATTTATCACAGGATGTTAAATATATTTCCCCGTGCTGTACAGTAGGACCTTGTTGTTTATTTATTCTATATATAATAGTTTGCATCTGCTAATGCCAGACTCCCAATCCATCCCTTGCCCTTGACAACCATAAGTCTATTCTCTGTGTCTGCCAGTCTGTTTTTGTTTTGTAGATATGTTCCATTTGTGTCCTATTTTAGATTCCACATATTAAGTGAGATCATGTGGTATTTGTCTTCCTCTTTTTGACTTACTTCGCTTAGTATGATAATCTCTAGGTCTATCCATGTTGCTGCAAATGGCATTATTTAATTCTTTTTAACGGCTGACTAATATTCCACCCTATATGTATACTGCATCTTCTTTATCCATTCATCTGTTGATGGACATTTGGGTTGTTTCCATGTCTTGATTATAGTAATAAATAGTGCTGGTTTGAACGTTGGGGTTGTATGTATCTTTTAGAATTATGGTTTTGTCTGGGTATATGCACAGGAGGGGGATTGCTGTATCATATGGCAACTGTACTTTTTGAGGAACCTCCATACTGTTTTCCATAGTAACTGCACAAGTTTACATTCCCACCAACAATGTAGGTGGTTATTCATTTGCTAAGTCATATCTCACTCCTTGTGACCCCATAGACAGCAGCACACCAGGCTTCACTACCTTCACTATCTCTTGGATAGTGTAGGAGGGTTTCCTTTTCTCCATACCCTCTCCAGTGTTTGTTATTTGTAGACTTTTAAAAATTAATTAACCTTTTGTTGAAGGATAATTGCTTTACAGAATTTTGTTGTTGTCAAACCTCAACATGAATCAGCCATAGGTATACATGTATCCCTTTGCTTTTGAAACTCCCTCCCATCTCCCTCCCCATCCCACCCCTCTAGGTTGATACAGAGCCCCTGTTTGAGCTTCCTGAGACATCTGTCTCTTATACACATCTAGATGTGTATAAGAGACAGGTGTAGGAGGGTTTCCTTTTCTCCATACCCTCTCCAGTGTTTGTTATTTGTAGACTTTTAAAAATTAATTAATCTTTTGTTGAAGGATAATTGCTTTACAGAATTTTGTTGTTGTCAAACCTCCTCATGAATCAGCCATAGGTATACATGTATCCCTTTGCTTTTGAAACTCCCTCCCATCTCCCTCCCCATCCCACCCCTCTAGGTTGATACAGAGCCCCTGTTTGAGCTTCCTGAGCCCTACAGCAAATTCCTGTTGGCTGTCTATTTTACATATGGTAATGTAAGTTTCCATGTTACTCTTGGCACACATATTTGTAGACTTTTTAATAATCACCATTCTGACTGGTGTGAGGTGGAACCTCTTTGTTTTGATTTGCATTTCTATAATAATTAGTGATGATGAACATCTTTTCATGTGCCTGTTGGCCATTTGTATGTCTTCTTTAAGAGAGAAATGTCTAGGTCTTCTGCATGTTTTTCAGTTATGTTGTTGTTACTGGATTGTAGGCACTGTTTGAGTTAAGGAGCTTAATTTTGGAAATTAAGCTCTTGTCAGTTGCATCATTTGCAGATATTTTCTCTCAGTCTGTAGGTTGTCTTTTTACTTTGTTTATGGTTTCCTTTGCTGTGCAAAAGCTTGTAAGTTTGACTCAGTCTCATTTGTTTATTTTTGCATTTCTTTCTCTTGCTTTGGGAGACTGACCTAAGAAAACATTGTTATGATTTATGTCAAAGAGTATTTTGCCTGTATTCTCTTATAGGAATTTTATGGTGTCTTCTCTTTTAAGCCATTTTGAGTATTACTGGGGGATCCAGGGGTTCCCTCAGGGTGAACGGTATTGGTGAGAGAGATAAAGAAAGAATGTTGCAGTTAAGAAAATAGAGGAGAGAAAGAGGTTGATATTCCTTGGTTTACGCAGAAAGCCAATAAAGCCCCAGCACAGGACTTGCTCTGTTCACATAGGCCACAGGCGCCCTCTTGAGTAGCTGAAGGTGCCCCACCTTGGGCACCTTCTCAAGTGGGTCTTAGAAGCCCAGGCAGGAAAGTGAACTCAGAGGGCCCCTGCACTCCAGGGGATCAACCTGAAAAGGAAAGGGAAAGAGAGAGAAAGAATGACATGGGGAGACCAAGCTTCAGTGAGCGAGGCCCATCACTTTATTTTCAGAGGGAACTTTTATACCCTGAGTTGTACATTGAGCAAAGTGAAAAATGCAGAGTCAGCTCAACATGCCTTCAGTTTTAGCTTTTATCGATACCAGGTTTCTTCCTGCATACCGTTTTATAAACAAGGGTCTTATTTTTTGTACATTATCTTCTGGCCTGGAGGCCTGTTGACATTTTATGACCCCTTTTTGATAAAGGTTGGTCAGGTAAAACACTTACTTTCCCTTGAAATGTTTTTTGTTAAATTCCTTAGCCTGCGTCACCCTTAAAGTACAGAGTTACATTTTTATGGAACAAAGATTCAGTGGGTTATAGCAAAGAAATAACGTATTAACTCAAAGTCTAATGTTGCTAATGCTAAGGCTACGACTTGTTTTTTCTACATCTTAATTATATGCACTCCTAGGAACGCAATGGATAAGGGATGTGGGAATTTGGCAGCAAGCATTGGCCCAACAATGTTGCAAGAGTCTGGATAAACCTGCCAAGTAAGCTAGAATGTTAACAGGGGGTTTGAATTGAAATACTCCTTTTATGCCCAGGAGATTTATCACCTAAAGCCCTAAGTTGACTTTTTCCAGAAAAAGGTGGTCGGGGATAACCCCCTGTTAATGTCAGAAGAGTTGGTGAAAGACATAAAATAGTAAGACAGACAGATTCTGGTTTTGGGGTAGATGCTTGAGCAGGTCCAGGGGGTCCCTCAGGGCCTGATCCGCCTTGGTCATCAGGTCTCTTCCGCATGACCTTGTCATGGGTGGGATTGGCCCAGGGAGTCCCTTGAGTCCTGAAGCCTTGCTTGATAGGTCTCCTTCGCATGACCTTGTCTTGGGTGGGATCTCCTGTGCTGGCTCCTGGCAGAGTCTAGTTTTGTGTATGATGTGAGGGTATGTTGTTTCCTTGATACACATGAAGCTGTCTAGCATTCTCAACACCCCTTGCTGAAGAGACTTTTTCTCCATTGTATATTCTTAAACTTTGGCCTATTAAAAAAAAAAATCAAGTTATTTTCTTATTGTTGAGTTTTAAGACTTCTGTGTATATTTTGGATAATAGCTCTTTATCACACTTGTCTTTTGCAAATATTTTCTCCAAGTATGTGACATGTCTTTTCATTTCCTTGACAGTGTTTTACTCAGAGCAAAAAATTTTAATTTTAATGAAGACCAGCTTATCAGTTCTTTCTTTCATGAATTGTGCTTTTCAGGTTACTTATTGGCTTTAAAAATAAAAAGCTATTTTACCAACAAAAAAATGGTTTACTGGGAATAGGAGGGGAATTGCAGTTTGAGATAAGAAAGCTATAACAAAAGCCATAGGCAAGTCCACAGAACAATGGAGAAGAATGTAATTTTATAGAGAAAAATGAGGAAATTGGGAGAGGTTGTTTTGGATGAAAGTCCACTGGATAAAGGTGAGAGTTCAGGGTGATGTTGGCTGAGTTGCTGGAGTAGTGATTTCTGATAGGAGATGTGATGTACATCTTTTCCTGTTAGGATTATAATTGGTAATTCTTGTTGGGGTCTCTGATGGACAATTCTCCCTGTAATTAATGTTGTAAAGAATTAGATGAAAACTTCCTCTTCTGGCCTCTCAACTACATTTAGTGAAGTTTTCCTTGATTAATTTTCACATATCTAACAAATCACTAGATCTTAGGGCATCTACATTTTTTTCCCTCTTGTCTTTTAGGAATTCCATAGTTTTATGTTTTACATTTAGATTTGTGATCCATTTTGAGCTATTTTTTTACTCTCTATTGATGGACCCCAGTTATCCCAAAGCCCTGTATACCTCCCTGTGTATTTTGAGTTAATTTTTTGCAAGTCTATGTCAAGATTTTTTTTTTTAATGTACCTTAATGTCTAGTAGTTGTTTTAGCACCATTTGCTGAAAAGACTTATTTTTCTCTCTATTGTATTGCCTTTGAATCTTTGTCAAAGATAAGTTGACTATATTTATGTGGGTCTATTTCTAGACTCTCTATTCTGTTCCATTGGTCTATTTAGACATGAATTTTTGAGGGCCACTGTCACCCTAGTTCACAGGTGTTCATTTTAGATTGGATGCTGACAGAAAGCAGGGGAAATTCTAGTAATACTTTGCCCCTAGGCTAAATCATGAAGTAGCCTTATTTTGTTTCATTTTATCATGCTATTAAAGTAACCTTGTCTAAGATTGGTATTCGGAGATTGTTTATCTTCAAAAGGAGAACAACATATCCTGCCTGTGAGTACTGGACCAACTTCTAATAATATTGAGGTCTATGTGTGAATATCAGATCAGTTCTATTTATCAGACTGCCCCATCCCCTTAAAAGATAAATTAGATATTTTGTTGCAGTTAAACACACCTGTGAAACAGTTCACTTCAGACTGGGACTTGAACCCGTGTGCCAGAGTTTGAACTCATGTGCCAGGACTCGAACTTGGCCAAAATCCAGTTTGGGACTTGAACTCATGAGGCTGGAACTTCAGCCTGGCCAAAACCCATGGTCTTCTAACTGAGATCACATACCTGGTTTCTGGACTTAATGATGGTCAGATTCTTTGTATCTCAGTGCAAAAGGAACAGCAAGAAGCAAACTGATAAGCAAAAAGTAGATTTATTAGTATAAGATGCTTGCAAGAGATGTAAGTGGATAGGTGAGGGAGCCCTGCACTGAGGATTAAGTGGGCTATAATTTTATTGTCAAAGGAAAGTGGGGGAGGGGAAAGGACTGCCTTCTTTGAGTTGATTTCAGGCTTACATCACAAGTTCCTCCTTTGTATCAGGCACAAGAATGTCTGACCCTGTGTGCTCAAACTAAAATTGTCATGTGTGCATGCATGCTCAGTCATGTCTGACTCTTTGAGATCCCATAGACTATAGCCCACCAGACTCCCCTGTCCATGGAATTTTCCAAGTAAGAATAGTGAACTGGGTTGCCATTTTCTACTTCAGAGGATCTTCTCAGCGTAGGGGTTGAACCTGTGAATCCTGCTTTGGCAGGCAGAGTTTTGACCACTGGTGCCACATTGTCATAGCACTTATTCAAATCAGAAGGTTGGGGAAATTTTTATTTCACCTAATAACCTGGGGCATACCTTTTGCTTTTATAAATGCCATTATAGTTAAACAAGCCTGCTTAGTTCTACCACAGTCTAATAGCTTTTTGAGCATCATTAACTTCCACAGAGTACATTATGAGAAAAGCTGGTCTGGAAGAAGCACAAGTTGAAATCAAGATTGCTGGGAGAAATATCAATAGCCTCAGATATGCAGATGACAGAAAGTGAAGAGGAACTTAAAAGCCTCTTGATGAAAGTGAAAGAGGAGAGTGAAAAAGTTGGCTTTAAGCTCAACATTCAGAAAATGAAGATCATGGCATGTGCTTCCATCACTTTATGGGAAATAGATGGGGAAACAGTGGAAACAATGTCAGACTTTATTTTTTTTTGGCTCCAAAATCACTGCAGATGGTGATTGTAGCCATGAAATTAAAAGACACTTACTCCTTGGAAGGAAAGTTATGACCAACATAGATAGCATATTGAAAAGCAGAGATATTACTTTGCCAACAAAGGTCCATCTAGTCAAGGCTATGATTTTTACAGTTGTCCTGTATGGATGTGAGAGTTGGACTGTGAAGAAAGCTGATCACTGAAGAATTGATGCTTTTGAACTGTGGTGTTGGAGAAGACTGTTGAGAGTCCCTTGGACTGAAAGGAGATCCAACCAGTCCATCCTAAAGGAGATCAGTCCTGGGTGTTTATTGGAAGGACTGATGCTGAAACTGAAACTCCAATACTTTGGCCACCTTATGTGAAAAGTTGACCCATTGGAAAAGACCCTGATGCTGGGAGGGATTGGGGGCAGGAAGAGAAGGGGACGACAGAGGATGAGATGGCTGGATGGCATCACCGACTTGATGGACGTGAGTCTGAATGAACTCCAGGAGTTGGTGATGGACAGGGAGACCTAGTGTGTTGTGATTCAAAGGTCGCAGAGTCGGACACAACTGAGTGACTGAACTGAACTGAACTGAACTTCCACTGGTCTCTCAAAGTTCCCTAAGTTTCCCTCTTTATCTCTAATCCACCACTGGGATTTCTGCATAACTATCCTATCCTGTATAACTATCCTATTCTATCCCTATCACTTGCTTTAGAGTATCAGAAGAGCAGTTTTTGCTCTGTTTCATAGAAATATTTGTGGTAACTCATTGTTTTCCCTCACGATATACCTTTCTATGTGAACAGGGTATCCACTACACAAACCGTATCTGATCTTACAGTGTAAACAAGAGGAGGACCTAGAGACAGTGGAGAGAAGACTGTCTCTCCAGGGGGAGCATCAGTAAAACAAGAATACTTGATATGGTTGGGGGATATTACATCTGGGAAAAATAACATAAAATGAAGCTTTGTTTTGTCTGAGGAAGCTGAGCTTCCACAGATACCTTAGATTACTATTTTATTTTTTTAAATATTTTTATTTTTTACTGTGCTGGACCTTCATTGCTTTGCATGGGCTTTTCTCTAGTTGCAGAGAGTGAGGACTGCCCTCTAGTTGCAGTGCTTGGGCTTAGTATTTGCAGCTTGTGGGCTCAAGGGTGTGGGCTTAACACACTGGCTTAGTTGCTCTGTGGCATGTGGAATCTTCCTGGACTAGGGGTTGAACCAGTGTCCCCTACATTGGCAAGTGGATTCTTATCCACTGTGCCACCAGGGAAGTCCTTGATTACTATTTTGACTTTTCTTCAGTCCTCTCACCTGTTCCTTGTTCTTGGGAAAGACCACATTTTGTCTTCGTAATGTAGTATTTGGTCATGTGTGTGTCATTTCTTTTCTTTTTGTTTTATTCTCCTGGTAATATCTTACTTATGCTACCATCAGTTTCCATCTTCATGGGATTATTCCTAGTCACTTTACTATTTCGACTGTGTGCCTATTACCAAAGTCCTGTACCAGCCGTACTGCCAAAGTCCTTTGCTCATGGGTGCCTTTGCTACTTTGTTTCAGGTTTTGAGATTCAACTTAAAATTAATGAATCAGTTGCTCCACAAGATACTTATGGAAAAATATCCAATGAACAGGATGTAGTAGGATTCAAAAGGAGTGATTCCTCATTGTCCATTTTACATAAAATCTGGGAGTACCATGATATTGATTATCAGAACAAAAACCACAAGAGACGTTTAAGGTAAGTGCCATTCATATAAGAGAAGAGTAGTGTCTCAGGAAAGAATCTTAAAATATCACAGAATTAAAAAAAAGAAAAATCTAAAACTTAGTCAAAAATTGTAATTTCATAAAGACTTTTCATAAGATTTTTTTTCACAAGTGAGACTTGAGCCCTTCCATGTTTGACACATAAATCATTGAGCAACCATCAGAAAAATCTCATAAGTCAAAAACTCAGTCATAAAATTGTCTGTCTTAGAGCACAATGTGAGTACTTTCATCTTATCATTGGACAGGCCAGAAAAACACATAGGCACTGAAAATGGTAAAAATTTACTTGCCACTAATAATGTGCTTTTTATTTTTGAAAGAATTCATGAGGTTGAGAACATCTACGAACATAATGAAGAAAATCAGTGTGGCCAAACCTTCAGCCAAGTTTCACACCTTAATATACTCAAGAGTACTACTGAAGTAAGAGCCTATGAGTGCCGTGTGTGTAAAAAGGCCTTCATAGATCATTTATCCCTGAAGAATCACATTAGGTCTCACACTGGTAGCAAACCCTATCAGTGTAACGAATGTGGGAAAGCTTTCCATTTTTTTGCTTGTTTTAAGAAGCATATGAAAACTCCCACTGAAGAGAAACCCTATGAATGTAAGGAATGTACCAAAGCCTTCAATTGTTCTTCCTTCTTTCGGGCACATATGAAGATTCATGCAGGAAAGACAAGTTGCGAATGCAGGGAATGTGGGAAAACCTTTAGCTGTTCTTCATCCCTCACAGAACACAAAAGAATTCACAGTGGAGATAAGCCTTATGAATGTAAGGAGTGTGGGAAAGCCTTTAGCTGTTCCTCCTCACTCTCCAAACACAAAAGAATTCACAGTGGAGATAAGCCATATGAGTGTAAGGAGTGTGGGAAAGCCTTCAGTTCCTCCTCTCACCTTATCATACATATAAGAATCCATACTGGAGAAAAGCCTTATGAATGTCAAGAGTGTGGGAAAGCCTTCAGTGAGTCCTCAAAGCTCACTGTACATGTTAGAACACATACAGGCGAGAAACCCTATAAATGTAAGGAATGTGGGAAAGCCTACAACTGTCCATCCTCCTTGAGCATCCACATGAGAAAACACACAGGGGAAAAACCCTATGAATGCCTAGAATGTGGGAAAGCCTTCTATCTTCCCACTTCCCTGAATACACATGTGAAAAATCAGAGTAGAGAGAAACCGTATGAATGTAAAGAATGTGGAAAAGCCTTCAGTTGCCCTTCTTCCTTTCGAGCACATGTGAGAGATCACACTGGAAAGGCGCAGTATGAATGTAAGGAATGTGGGAAAGCCTTCAGTCGTTCCTCATCCCTCACTGAACACTTAAGAACTCACAGTGGAGAAAAGCCTTATGAATGTAAGGAATGTGGGAAAGCCTTCATCAGCTCATCCCACCTGACGGTACATATAAGAACTCACACTGGAGAGAAACCTTATGAATGTAAGAAATGTGGAAAAGCCTTCATTTACCCCTCAGCCCTTAGGATCCACATGAGAACACACACTGGGGAGAAACCCTATGAATGTAAGGAATGTGGGAAAGCCTTTCGCCATTCTTCATACCTGACTGTCCATACAAGGATGCACACTGGAGAGAAACCCTTTGAATGTCTGGAATGTGGGAAAGCTTTCAGTTGTCCTTCATCCTTTCGAAGACATGTAAGAAGCCACACTGGTGAGAAGCCCTACGAATGTAAGGAATGTGGGAAAGCTTTTGTTTGTCCCGCTTACTTTCGAAGACATGTGAAAACTCATGCCAGAGAAAATGTATAAAGTAAGGAATGAGGGAATGTCTTTAATGCTTTTTCAAAGCTTAGGGAGCATGTGAGATCTCACACTGTGAAGACACCTATGAATGTAAGAAATTGTCACTCATCTTTTGGAAAAACCCATAACTGAGAGAAACTATGTGTATGTAAATCATGTGGTAATACCTCCATGACCATCACTTATTGTGTTCTAAGAAAATTCATACTCAAAGCAAAGATTAGTACCTCATCCTTAAAGTGGGCTACTACTGGCTCATTGATTTCCAGTTTAATTTTCTGATATGAATGTTTAAGGTGATAAATTTCCTCTAATACATTTCAGCTCTAGCTACATATGTTTTATTATGAGGTGCTTTTATTATGGTTCAGATGTAAATGTTATTTCTATTACAGAGTTTTCTGGACCCATCAGGCATTTAAAGTATTTTTTAAATATGTAGGCATGAGTGATCTTTTATTATTATTATTTGCTACCAATTAATTCTCTTTGTTCTCTAAGTGTGCAGTCATTGTGGTATCAACATTCAAGTATTTGTAGTTTCTTTGGTAAATGGTAATTAAATTTTGATCTAGTATAGTGGAAACTGGAAATTGCCTACCCACTATTCCCCACCTCCTGCCTCTCTCTCTCTCTCTTTTTTCTTTTTTTTTTTACAAAAAACATTATTAGTTTTTACCATTAAAAGCTTTCCCTGTCTAATAAGTAACCCAATGGAAATCAATAAGTGCAAAAGCCTTGATAGAAGAGTCTCATTTGTTATGGTATTTTTGTATTTTGTTCTTTATCCTTGCTTATGACTGGGAATTGGACCCAGTATTTTGAACTTTTATAAAAGAGACCTTGCAACAGGAAAGCTACAAGTAAAGTTGGTTGGGCTGTCTTATGCTGTGGTACTTTGGACGTGGCTGGGACTGCGTTTCCCAGAGTCAGTTCTTTTCTAGTTCCAGGTTTGAGTTGTCTAAAGTAAGAGTTTGTGTGAGAATTGGAAGGCAGAGGGAAGAAACCATTATTCTGAGTTTGTGGGGGCAATGAGACAGGGAGACAGATGCATGGGGGCCTGCCAAGCTTCAGTTTCCAGCTTTTTCCCTAATTATTGGACTCACTGATCAATACTGGCTCAAAGCAGAACACAAAGTGCTTGACTTTCATTATCTCAGAGGCAGCCACTCCATAGACCCCTCCATAAATTTCTCCATCATGGCCATACACAGCTTCTTGGATTTTTCTGGTAATCTCTTGCAATGTAATTTTGCTGATATTACAGGCCCTCTGGCACATCTGTTGACTGCATAGAGTTGGCTCCAGTTTGAATAAGGGTTGTAGTCATCTACATGGCCCAAAGTGTGCTAATCTTAAGCGTACAGCTTGATGAAATTTTACACTAAATACTGTGACAAACAGAACTTTTCCAGGATTTCAGAAAGTTCATTTATCTGCTTTTTCAGTAATTGCTCTGGGGATTTTCCTGGTGGTCCAGTGGCTAATAATCTACCTGCCAGTGCAGGGAGCTGGGGTTTGATCCCTAGTCAGGGAACTAGATCTCACATGCCACAACTAAAGATCCTGCATACTGCAAATAAGACTTAGTGCAGCCAAATTAAAAAAAAAATTAAAATATGTTGCTCCACAATTTTGGCTTTGATTATAATTTATTAAGTTTGCTTGTTCTTGATCTTCATGTAAATGTTAAGATACAATATGTACGGTTACATATTTGGCTTCTTTTTTCAATGTCTAATTTGCCTCTTAATTGCTATTTTGGCAGACTATGAACTTATGTCTCTTGTTACATACTTTGAATATAAGAATGAAATTACTGAATCATAGGATAGACTTTATGTTTAGGTAGGTATCCCAGTTTTTCAAAAGCAATTCCACTTATAATCCTAAAAGCAATGAATGAAGGTCCTAACTGTTCCACATGCCTGATTAGCACTTTCTAATTTTAGCTGTTCAATACAGAATATACTATTATCTTGTTTCTGGTTTTAATTTGCATTTATCTGATAATGTAACAATGGTGAATACTTTTTTTATATGCTTATTGATTTTTTTTTTTTTTTTTGGCTGTGTGACTTGCAGGTTTTTAGTTCCCTGACTAGAGATTGAACCTGGGCCATGATAGTGAAAGCCTGGAATCCTAACCACTAGGCAACCAGGCAACTCCATGGATATCTTCTTTCTGGGGGATACGTGTTGAAGCATTTCACCCATTTTTGGTTCCTTTTCTGTTTGAAAGGTTTCCTATGGTTGTGTGTGTGTGTGTGTGTGGTCAGTTGATCAGTCATGTCCAGTTCTTTGCAACCCCAGGGACTGTAACCTCTAGTCCCCTCTGTCCATGGAATTCTCCAGGCAAGAATACTGGAGTGAGTAGCTGTTCCCTTCTCCAGGGGATCTTACTGACCAGAGATAAACCCCAGGTCTCCTACAATGTAGGTGAATTCTTTGCTGTCTGAGCTACCAGGGAAGTCAGGTAAGCCCTGACTATAGTTAGATCTCGAGAATTTATTCATCTTTTATCTGGCAGTTTGCATCCTTTGATCAATATCTCCCCATTTTCCCCACCCCTAGTCCCTGGAGAAACTGGTTGCATGAAATCAAGATTAAATTGTATAGAGTCCACAGAGATAAGAAAAGAGTTCTATACCTGTGGCAGTGAATGTAGGAGCATGTGAGAATACATAGCTGAGATCTAAAAATGTTATAGAAAATTGTAATTTTTATTGGCCCCGTTTTAAAACTAAGAAACTGACATTTCAATAGGCTGGGTAGCAAAGTTTTTAGAAACAGGTATTAATAGTTTCAGTTACAGTTCATACTTAGAATTACAAGTTGATTCGAAAGAGGAAATATGGACTTCACTTTCATGAGAGGCCTATACAATAATTTGGGAGCCATGTCTTAAAACTGCCACTTTTGTGCATGATCAGTCACTCAGTCATGTCCAACTCTTTATGATCCCATGGACTGTAGCCCACCAGGCTCCTCTGTCCATGGGATTTCCCAGGCAAGAATACTGAAGTGGGTTGCCATTTCCTTCTCCAGGGGATCTTCTGAGCCAGGGATTGAACCCATGTCTCCTCTGTCTCCTGCATTGGCAGGAGGATTCTTTTGCATTATACCACCTGGGAAGCCCTTCCTCTGGTTACTTATCCTTTTTAAATGTATGTATATGTCTCTATTTAGTTACATACATATACATAAAACATCTGTTGTATATTATATATATGTAAATTATGTATACTATATATACCTGTATTGCAGGTATATACTATATATAAACTGTATTGCAGATAATTTTTCCCAGTCTCTGGCTTGTCTTCATTATTTGCATTTTTGTAAACTATAAATAGAATTAAATAGTTTGATTACAGAAAAATCCTTGGATATAACTAATTGCAGAGATGGCTGGATCCTGGAGCTAAAAAGATGTTATCTGGATGAATTCTGTCTCCATTCCTTGACTGTGCATCTTTCTGCATTAACTATTCTTCCTGGTGGGCTCTTTCTCTCCACAGTGGCCCTCAGAAGATCCAAGCTGCTTTCTTTCCAGGTTGATGTGTCAGGGAGAAGAGAGTGATTATCATTCTGACCAATTCCAATATGCCTGTTACAGTTCAATCTGATTGGCTTACTTCCCAACTGTTATCAGTTCATTGTGGCCAGAGGAATACTATTCTTTGGTTGGTTTAGGACTGGCTTCTCACTGAATCTTGTTGTTCAGTTGCTAAGTCATGTCAGAATCTTTGTGACCCAATGGACTGAAGCACACCAGCTTTCCCTGTCCTTCACTGTCTCCCGGAGTTTGCTTAAATTCATGTCCATTGAGTTGGTGATGCCATCCAACCATCTCATTCTCTGTCACCCCTGTCTCCTCCTGCTCTCAATCTTTCCCATCATCAGGGTGTTTTCCAATGAATTGGCTCTCTGCATCAGGTGGTCAAAGTATTGGAACTTCAGTTTAGGTAATGGTCCTTCCAATGAATGTTCAGGGTTGATTTCATGATGTATATGGTGAAGGGAGAAGGCAGCAGGAGCAGATAGGGTATAGTAATAGATGTAATAATAACATTAGCCAACACAATATGCTTACTCTGATCTTAGCAGTGGGAGGGAACATGAAGTCTGGGAATTCCCAGCCAGCCATAGTTCAAGAAATCTTTCAGAAAGGTTTGATTATGTTACCATCTCTTTTGATTGCTGTAGATGATTTCTCAGTCTTTACATAATTCTGCAATATTTTTAGATACTTGGTAGCAAGAGCCTTCCATCCTTTTTATTCATCAAGATTATCATACCTTTTCTATTTCCCACTTGATTCTATATTAATTTTAGGATCTCCTTAGCAATTTTCACAAATCTTTTGGGACTCTGCTTGGAATTGCATTGACTTTATAGAATAATGTGAATAAAATTAACGTTTTTACAACAGTAAGTGTTCTAATTGATGAGCCTAATATAATTGTTCATTTAGCTAAGTCAGCTTTAATTCCTCTTAACAGTTTTTTTTTTTTTTTTTGTAGTTTCTATTGTAGAGGTCTTGAATAACTTTATTTCTAGGCTTGTGGTATGTCTTCCTTTGTAAATATTTTAATTTAATTTTTTATTTTGGAGGCTAGCACATAGAATTGCAGTTTCCTTTTGTACATTGATCTTTTATACATGACATTTATAAATTCAATTATTTATTCAAATGGTTTATGAGTTATTTTGGATTTTCATTGTATGCAATCTTGTCAACACCAATAAAAGAACGTCTTACTTGATTTCTAAATTTTACCCTTTCTTTTTCTTCTTTATAGTAATAAATAGAAATGATGAAAGTGAACATCTTTGCATTCTTCCTGATCTTAGGGGAAAATGTTCCATATTTTTCCATTAAGTATAATAATAGTTATAAGTTTTTCATAGATAACTTTTAAAAAGGAAAGGAATTCTATTCTACTGTCTATTCCTCAATTGTGAAGAAGTGTTTGAAAAAATGCCTTGTAACTTAAAAAAATCTTTATTGGAGGATAATTGCATTATAACGTGTTGGTTTCTGCTGTACAATAACATAAATCATCCATATTCAGCCATAAGGATATATATATATATATATGGGAAGAGTTTTAAAAATCATTAATGGATAATGGATTTTATCTAGTGCCTTTTCTGTCTATGTCAAGGTCTTTAAAAATAATTCCTTGGTCTCTTAACATGGAGAATTACTACATTCCTTGATTTTCAAGTGGTAAGACAACATGTATTCCTGGAATAAACCATACTTGGGAATGTTATAGATTAGCTTATTAACCTATTCATTTTGCTAGATTCAAAATGCTATTAAAAATATTTCTGTGTCTGTGTTAATGAGGTTTGTCTTGTAATTTCTTTTATGTCAGTATGCTTTGTATCAGGTTCATGCTGCCTCTTAAAAGTTGGAAACTGTTCTGAAGACTTTATATGAAATCTGAACTATCTATATCTGTTCCTTATATGTTTGGAAAAATTCACCAGGGAATCTATATTTGGGTTTTCTTGACAGGAAGCTTTTGTAAAATAGTTTTACTGGTGAATTTGTGTGTTTGTGTGTGTGTGTGTGTGTGTGTGTGTGTGTAATGCTCAGTTTTGTCCAACTCTTTGCAACCCCATGGACTGTAGCCTGCCAGGTGCCATTGTTCATGGAATTTTCCAGGCAAGAATTCTGGAGTGGGTTGCTATTTCCTACTCCAGTGGTGATTTATATTGAATGTATAAATAGACAAAAGATTATTTAAAATTTGTATTTGTTTTGCTATATTGTATCTGTCCATTCCATAACTTTCCAAATTTGTTGGTCTAAAGTTATTAATAAAATCCTATAAATTATTTTTAATGTCTAAAAGCTGTAATGATAATAATATCTCCTTTTTCATTCCTGATCTTGGTAATTTATGTGGTCCCCCTTTTCTTCATCTTGGTAGGGATTTAGATATTTTAATTGTTTTTGAAGAACCAACTCTCAGTTTTAATTCTACTTATAATTCTTTAATATTTGGTCTTATTCCTTCTACTGAATTTGGGTTTAATTTTCTCATATTTTCCTAGCTAGTTGTGATAGATGCTTATGTCAGTGCCTGTCTTCTGTTTTGTGTAATTTGCTTATAGAACTATCCCATCAGAATATTCTACTATTAACATTATTAGTTGCGATGCATTTGAGATGTATGCAGAGAAACACCTTTATGTGCCTATTGTCATAAGGTCACAGGGTTTCCTTGTTGGAATGGAAAGAAAACTGGTCTGGGAACCAAGACACCTGATTTCTAGTCTTCACTTTTCAACTCATTACCTCTGTGACCTTAGAAAAAAGTCATTTAAGCTTTCTGGTCCTTAGTTCAGTGTATCAGAAATGCACATAGGAAGTGCTACTGCAGTGGCCTGGGTGGGACTGCATCCTTTCTGTGCTATCAGAAACACTTCCTTCTCAGGGACTTCCCTGGTGGTCCAGTGGTTAAGACTCTGTGCCTCCAATGATGGGGGTGTAGGTTTGATCCCTGGTCAGGGAACTAAGACCATTGGAACTAAGATGTCACATGCCATGGGGCCATACCCATGTCCCATACCGTGGAGAAGTTTGCTGTTGCTGCTGCTGCTGCTAAGTCACTTCAGTCGTGTCTGACTCTGTGTGACCCCATAGACAGCAGCCCATCAGGCTCTCCCATCCCTGGGATTCTCCAGGCAAGAACACTGGACTAGGTTGCCATTTCCTTCTCCAAGGCATGAAAGTGAAAAGTGAAAGTGAAGTCACTCAGTCGTGTCTGACTCTTTGCGACCACATGGACTGTAGCCCACCAGGCTCTGCCGTCCATGGGATTTTCCAGGCAAGAGTACTGGAGTGGGGTGCCATTGCCTTCTCTGGTGGAGAAGTTTAGAAGACTTAAATTTGTTTCAGAGAAGGCTTTGAGAGAAGGGGCTTATTTGGTTTTATGATAAGAGGGAAGAGGTAAGAGAAAAATAATGTTTAATATTTCATGAGTTTCACTCTGTCATTTACTATCTTAATACTCAAGATATTTCTATATATTAATCTTTTTGATTGTCACAAAAATTTATGAGGCAGATACTTATCCACTTAACACAAATAGTGAACCAGTACACATGAGCTCAAATAATTGGCCGGTGTTATACATGTAGTGAAATTACATCTGAATTCAGAGTGCATGATTTTTATAACTACACTATATTGCCTCCAGTGACCAAAGAATTCTGAAGAACCAGGTAGAGAAAGCAGGCTTATTTGTGGTTAGACAGGGAACTGCTAGGGTCAGCTGAGACTGAGACAGCATTTTGGAGTGACCTTCACTTGGCATCTTCTAGGCAAGCTCTAGATATCTTTCCAATTATCCACAGAATATGAACTCCTTATCTTATGGAAGGAGTGTGGTTACAAAGAAGGAAAGAATCCATTTAATAAAGTATAAGATCTAATTTAAAAAGACACATGCACCCCAGTGTTCATTGATGGACCTAGAGAATGTCATACAGAGTGAAGTAAGTCAGAGAAAAGCAAATATTGTATATTAATTCATATATATGAAATCTAGAAAAATAGTATAGATGATATTTGCAAAGCAGAAATAGAGAACAAATGTTCTTATGGTATAGAGAACAAATATATGGATACCAAGGGGAAGCGGTGGGGTGGGAGGAATTGGGAGACTGATATTGACACATACATACTACTTACACTGTGGATATAATAAATAACCTACTGTATAGCACAGGGAACTCTATTTAATGCACTGTGGTGACCTGAATGGGAAGGAAGTATGTACATGTATAACTGATTCATTTTACTGTACAGTAAAAACTAATACAACATTGTAAAGCAACTATACTCCAATAAAAATAAAAAAAATATGAGACCAATATGTACATCTCATTGTTAGCAATATATGCATAGTAATAGTTTGATTTAACTGAAATAGTTATGGTTTATTGAACTGTTTGTTACTTTGTGCAGGGAACTCTTTGAAACACTTATAGCTCCAATGCATTTACTCTTCACACACAAAAATTTTGATATAGCTCTTTTCCAGCTGGAACCATTAAGTGTGCAGAAGAGAAAAAAAAAGAAGGTTCCTACTGTGCCTGAAACCCTTAAGAAAAAGCAAAAGAATTTCACAGAGCTTAAGATTAAGCACCTGAGGAAGAAGTTTGCCCAAAAGATGCTTCGAAAGGCAAGGAGGAAGCTTATCTATGAAAAAGCTAAGCATTACCACAAGGAATACATGCAGATGTACAGAACTGTTAAAAACTAATACAACATTGTAAAGCAACTATACTCCAATAAAAATAAAAAAAATATGAGACCAATATGTACATCTCATTGTTAGCAATATATGCATAGTAATAGTTTGATTTAACTGAAATAGTTATGGTTTATTGAACTGTTTGTTACTTTGTGCAGGGAACTCTTTGAAACACTTATAGCTCCAATGCATTTACTCTTCACACACAAAAATTTTGATATAGCTCTTTTCCAGCTGGAACCATTAAGTGTGCAGAAGAGAAAAAAAAAGAAGGTTCCTACTGTGCCTGAAACCCTTAAGAAAAAGCAAAAGAATTTCACAGAGCTTAAGATTAAGCACCTGAGGAAGAAGTTTGCCCAAAAGATGCTTCGAAAGGCAAGGAGGAAGCTTATCTATGAAAAAGCTAAGCATTACCACAAGGAATACATGCAGATGTACAGAACTGAAATTCGAATGGCTAGGATGGAACAAAAAGCTGGCAACTTCTATGTACCTGCAGAACCCAAGTTGGCATTTGTCGTCAGGATCAGAGGTGTCAACAGCATGAGCACAAAGTTTCAAAAGGTGCTATGGCTCCTTCGCCTCCGGCATATCTTCAATAGCACCTTTGTGAAGCTCACCAAGGCTTCAGTTAACATGCTGAGAATTGTGGAGCCATACATTGCATCAGTTCAGTTCAGTTCAGTCGGTCAGTCATGTCCGACTCTTTGTGACCTCATGAATTGCAGCACGCCAGGGGTACCCAAATCTGAAGTCCGTAACAAACATGATTATGGAAAAATCAGCAAGAAACAAATTGCCCTGACAGGTAACGTGTTGATTGCTCGATCTCTTGGGAAATATGGCATCTTCTGCATGGAGGATCTGATTCATGATATCTATACCATTAGAAAACATTTCACAGAAGCAAACAATTTCCTGTGGCCCTTTCAATTGTCTTCTCCATGAGGAGAATAAAACTCTATTACACAAAAGCTCTGGGTGATCAAGCCTCGTCTCTGGCCCTGGATTGAATTCTCCTGCAGAGGCCAAGAATCCCAGTGTCTTTTGTGGTTCAGCAACAACCTTTCACTTTCAGATGAATAGTGAAGGGACTCAGCCATGCACTACATGTACTATTCTCCCCCAAACTCCCCTCTCATTCAGGCTATAACCTGACATTGAGCATAGTTTCATGTAGGTCCTAGTTGGTTATCCTTTTAAAATATAGCAGTAATTTCACCCAATTTTGTCTTGCAAGTGTATTTACCCTCATCTTACCAATGGTGTACATCATGGAAAGGCATTTCATGAATGTTGTAGAAAGTTTAAAAGTAATAGAGCAACCCTGGGATTTCTTTGGAAGGAATGATGCTAAAGCTGAAACTCCAATACTTTGGCTACCTCATGCGAAGAGTTGACTCATTGGAAAAGACTCTGATGCTGGGAGGGATTGGGGGCAGGAGGAGAAGGGGACGACCGAGGATGAGATGGCTGGATGGCATCACAGACTCGATGGACGTGAGTCTGAGTGAACTCCAGGAGATGGTGATGGATAGGGAGACCTGGCGTGCTGCGATTCATGGGGTCGCAGAGTCGGACACGACTGAGCGACTGAACTGAACTGAACTGACTCAAATGTTTATATTCTAATATACTCAAATTGAAAAATTCATATGTTCACTTATCTTTAGAAATTTTAAGATGGTGCAGTCTGAAAGCAACAGCTAGAAAATTTTACAGAACACACTTGAAATTAAACTGTATACACACAAAAGCAACTTTTCTTTGTCCTTTTCCAAGGTTCCTTGCCTATCATTTGGCTGGGATGAATGGAGAATAAATATAATATCTTAGGACATATATTTGATATGATTTTTTAAAAGTACTAGTATTTTTAATGAGTTATATCTTTTCCCACTGAATAATATGAATTTATCTTCTGTTACATGGATTCCCTTCTTTACTATTCATGTTTCTTATCAATTCAGTCGATAAACAGTTTATCCTTGGTTGGAAAATGGAAAGCAAATTAATCTAGTTATGGAAAGCTTTTGGAACACCAAGATAATTACCGGAAAAATGATGTGTGACATCTCTTAAGAAGTATTGGAAACCCATCTTGTAGAAAACAAAAGGAGCCCAAAGACTGAGTTATCCTGACTGAAGAAAGGGAAGCATGGTGAGGTCCTGACCAGAATACCACTGCTCAAAGGAAACACTCCCCTTTCTGACAATATGGTCCTTTGCAATCCTACACTAACATAAAAGATACATTTGTTGTGATGACGTGGGTGATTTAATAACCTTTAGGTATCCTTAGAGCCATGTGTAATTGGAAAAGTGGTATCATCACCTATTTTCCAGTTGGTTACCCATGACTAAGACATATTCTGGATAACCACCCTTTTTACCTGTGCATGTTTTGTAATCATGTAACTGAAGGCACCATACAATGTATTTTTATAGCCTATGCTACAATATCAGTAAAAGTTCAGTCAAAAAAGCAATAGAAACCAATTAGCTGTTTACAGAGGAACATTTAATACAGAGAGTTGGTTAAAAAGTTATTGAAAGACTGAAAGACAAGGAAGAAAAAAGTGGTGCCATAGTGATCATAACTGAAGGAGGAAGCTACTTCACCAAGGGCTGGAGGGGTATAAAGGGACCCATTGAACTTCTAGAGCAAAGACACATTTACAGACCACTGTTGAATGTATGTAAGATGAACACAAATTGGACATTGATGGAGCATAGACCACAAGATGGAGCATGATTTCAAATGCCCCACCCTAAAGCAAAGGCCAGGTGTACAACATAGAGAAGCTGTGTGAAGAAATTTATTGGAAATAATAGGGAAAATGAATTGCTTGTTACCACATCAGGGTCTTCATATCTTCCCCCTTTGACCTGTGATCGCTTTTGGATCTTCAGCATTTGTCCACGAACAACGTTAGGACTTAAGGCATAAAGTTCACCTTTTTGAAAGAGAGGCTTGACTTGGATCAGTAGTTGTCAACCTTGGGCACACACTAGAACCACTTCAGTGCCTTTTAAAATTCTCATGCTTGGATCACACCCAAATTCAACTGAATCAGAAATTCTGGTGGTGAAACACAGTGGTCAGTATTTTAAACTTCCCAGAAAATTGCAATAAAAGCCAAGGCTGAGAAGCAGTGACATGTAGCTCACATAACAGCACGCACAGATTTGAATAGTAGAATTTACTATTGAAAGTATATAAGAGTTTGGAAAATTTGTAAATTTTTGATATATTAAAGGGCGATTATTCATCTTTTGAGGATGCTTGGGTTACCAAAGATACAATATAGAATCTGCATAGATATAAAGAGAGTCATTCAAGGAGTGATTTTGATACAAAAAGGCTCTTAGAATTCCCCACTGTCATGTTAAACCATTGTGTTTGCATGTACTCAGTCTTGTTTGACTCTTTGCAACCCCGCAGACTGTAGACCACCAGCCTTCTCTGTCCACAGGATTTCAAAGGCAAGAATACTGGAGTGGGTTGCCATTTCCTCCTCCAGGGATCTTCCAGACTCAGGGATTGGACCTGTGTTTCTTGTGTCTCCTGCACTGGCAGGGGGATAAACCGTAAAGAGAAGTAATATTCAGGTAGAAAGTGAGGAGAGACATGAAGGCCATAAGAGCTATAAAAATGGTGTCATGAGAGAGGTAGAAGTTTTAGATCTCCAGGTTTAGTTTTGCTACATTTTTTAGTATACACTCAAACGGGTTGCGAGGTCCTAAGTTGAGTTTGTGCTGCCAGGAACCTCCACAAGGCCCTTTGGATGTCTTTGTTCCTCAGGCTGTAGATGAAGGGGTTCAGCATGGGGGTGACCACAGTGTACACCACCGAGGCTGCTGCATCCTTCCTGGGAGATTGTGCGATGGCTGAGCTGACGTAGTCACCAAGGCCTGTTCCATAAAATAAGCAAACAACTGCCAGGTGAGAACCACAGGTGGCAAAGGCTTTGTACATCCCACCTGGTGAGGGGACTCTCAGAATGGAGACAAGAATTTTATAGTAAGAGACAATGATTCCTGAGATAGAGAGAAAACCAGTCATGGCACCGATAGTATGGCTGACTACTCTATTGGTGAAAGTGTCAGAACAAGCAAGGTTGAGCAGTTGAGAAGGATCACAGAAGAAACTAGAAATTTCTACATCCTTGAAACAGGTAAGTTGTAACACAATCACATTGTGCACCTGAGAGTCCAAAAGGCTAACACAAAAGGACACCAAAACTAAGGAGCAACACAGGCATGGGTTCATGATGACCGTATAGTGCAGTGGGTGACAGATGGCCACAAACCTGTCATAGGCCATCACAGTAAGAAGCATACAGTCCATACATGCAAAAAGGATAAACAGACACCTGAGTCAGGCAACCTGAATAGGAGATGACTCTGCTGTCAGATTGGATGTCCACAATCATTTTGGGGACTGTGGTGGAGACGAAACCTATGTCAACCGAGGACAGGTTGGAGAGGAAGAAGTACATGGGAGTGTGGAGGCAGGGGTCAGAGGTGACGGCTAATAGGATGAGCAGGTTCCCCAGCACAGTGACCAGGTACATGGACAAGAGGAGGACACAGAGCAAAGTCTGCAGTTCTGCATCATCTGAGAGGCCTAGGAGGAAGAATTCTGAGACACTTGTTAGATTTCCAGTTCTGTGTATCTTGGACACCTCTGGAAAAAGAAAAGAGGGCTGGAAACAAAGGAAATAAGTAAACAGGCATTGAGACTGTGTCCATATTTTGGATTCAAGCAACTTATTTCTAAGATTATACACTCCTGTTCCTCCAACAATATTTCTCACTGTGACAAATTCTATTTGCTTAGAATTTTTCCTCCTTGGTTTCTGTTATACACATCTGTCTACAAACTCTTAGATTATAAAACTTCACAGAAAAGTGAACGGGAACAAGAACGTTAGAATTAGTACATCTATGATCTCAGTTAAATACAGCCTACTTCTTTAGAAGTAATACAGAAAGAGAAATTCCCTTCCCCCTTTAAGAAAAAATATAATTCAAAGAAATTAAACATATTTATATAAATCTTATTTTATTTAAATTAAATTCTAGTTATTTCCTTTATTTGGAATATTTTTACATCTCTATGAAATGAAGAAATTGTTCATCTGGATTCTAAACTAAAAATGAATGTTCACAATCAGAAAACATATTTAGGTGATATTCAGAGTTTTATTATTGGTTTTCCTGTCTTCCCTCCTTCATGAAGTAAGTCATTACTCAATTATCAGGGTTGCATTTAAAAAATCATTTAGTATATACTTCATTTGACTTTGGTGGACTTAAAAATTTGATCTGTATGATTTAATTCAGTGCGCGTGATCATACAGAATTAGTGACTGTAATTATGACATTAGCATACAGAGCATTGTCAATGATTAAATGATAATGAAATTTTAGAAACGTTCTTGAAATTTTTATTTTTATTTTTATCGTATACAGTGTTATTTGTTTCCATAACAGCTCAGTTAAATGTCTAATGTGTGAGATCACTTTACATTTTTTGGAGTTCATTCTTTGCTGGTGAACTAATACTCCTTTATTGTTTTTCTTTTTTTTTTCAGTTTATTGAAGTGATTGACAAAATTGCTTATATTTGGGTTTTGCCACATGAAGTTTATGAAAACATGTACAAAATGATGATTTACTACAATATAAATTGTGATACCACAATCAAATTAATTAATGTATATGTCACCTTATATAGCTTCTATTTGTGCTCACGTGTATGTGGTGTAAGGTAAACAAACGTCTCATAGTAGATTTCAAGAACACAATACAAAATTATTAACTATAGTCATCAGACTGCATATTAGATCCCCAGAATGTATTCATTTTATAGCAAAAGTTTATATCCTTTGACCAACATTTCTCTACCTTCTCTACCAGTAGGCCTCACAACTACAGCTCTTTTTAAAAACTTGTTATTTAAAAAAAAAAACAAAACTTCTTATTTATATTGGGGTGTAGTCAGTTAACAATGTTGTGATAGTTTCAGGCCGACAGCAAAGGAACTCAGCCATACATATAAATGTACCCATCCTCCCTCAAAATCCCCTTCCCTTCACACTACCACATAACATTGAGCAGAGTTCCCTGTGCTATCCAAAAAGTCCATGTTGGTTGTACTTGTGTACCTTTGGCCAATTCATGTTGATGTATGGGAAAAACTATCACAATATTTTAATTATCTTCCATTAAAATAAGTAAATTAATTAAAAACATAAATGTAACACAGAACAAAAAAAATATAACAGAGGGTTCATGTTGATTCCTCTCTAACTTACATATAAATGTACCCATCCTCCCTCAAAATCCCCTTCCCTTCACACTACCACATAACATTGAGCAGAGTTCCCTGTGCTATCCAAAAAGTCCATGTTGGTTGTACTTGTGTACCTTTGGCCAATTCATGTTGATGTATGGGAAAAACTATCACAATATTTTAATTATCTTCCATTAAAATAAGTAAATTAATTAAAAACATAAATGTAACACAGAACAAAAAAAATATAACAGAGGGTTCATGTTGATTCCTCTCTAACTATCTCCCCTCATGCCTGAGTAATATCCCATTGTTTATATGCACTCCACATTTTCTTTACCTGTTCATCTGTCAACAGACATATATCCATATTCTATTTCAAAAAATATTGCAATGACAAGGGAGTGTGTTGTGAAAAAGATTTAAATAGAATAATGCAAACACATCTGAGCAGTTTCCTTATCTATGAAATTGTGATAGTAATTGAACCTACCAATAGGACCATTGCAAGAAAGTTTTAAAAAATCCTTTATAGTGATTAAAGCAGTGATTTTAAGTTCCATTTCATCAATTAATTGCATGTGCTTATCTCTATAGGTGAGTGTCTCCCTTCTGTGAACCAGGGCTTGATCAACACTGCCTTAGAATGAATATTGCCCAACACTTAGAAAAGTCTCCATGAATGTTATTGATTAATACTGTCATGAATACCACACTTATTCTTAAAATGTAAACATGTAATAATATTTCTTCAGATCCCACATATTATAGTAATTTGAAACATTAATGATAAAATTTAACTTCTCTTGGAACCTCAGTTCAATCCCATTTCCCTGCATACATGTCCCCAAAGCAACCAGTGTGATGAACTTGACATGTGTTTTCTTATAAATGTTTTCATAATGCCAGTATTCATTTACATATCCATAAACAGCTTTTAGGGTTTCTGTAGTAGCTCAAACAGTAAAGCATCCACTTGCAAAGCAGGAGACCTGGATTCAGTCCCTGGGTCAGGTAGATCCCCTGGAGAAGGAAATGGCAACCCACTCCAGTATTTTTGCCTGGAGAATTCCATGGATAGTGGAGCCTCATGGACTACAGTCCATGGGGGTGCAAAGAGTTGGACAAGATGGAGTGACTAACACACGTACAACCAGCTTTTAAAAAGCTTCCCTAAATAAAATAATATCCATACTGCCTCTGAATGCACTTCGTTACCACACTATTTTGGTTAAGTCTCTTGTGAAGTACATACAACTACATCAAACAATTTTCTGACACACATTATTACATAAGGAAAGACAGCATTTTCTTCTGTTGGTAAATTTATATTTATATAAATTAATTTCACTTTAACAAATTTAACACATTTAAGTGCAGTAATATATAATTTGATATATTTTGTATATTAAATAGTTTACATTACATATATTATTTTTATTTATATCAGTTCCTGCTTACAACAATCCAATGAAAATTCTTATACATTTCTCTGTTTCAGACAAATGGAAATTAGTACATAACATGTGAGTGGTAATTAGTTAAGTTCTCTCAGTGGGTGCATAACCAGTTTGGTATGTGTGTGCTCAGCTGTGTCTGACTCCATGCGACCCCATGGGACTGGAGCCCGCCAGGCTCCTCTGTAAGAATACAGAGAAGCCAGGCTCCATGTAAGAATACTGGAGTGGGTTGCCACTTCCTTCTTCAGGGAATCTTCCCAACACAGAGATCAAACCTGGGCCTCCTGCATCACAGGTAGATTCTTTGTTGTCTGAGCCACCAGGGAAACTAATTCCCTGTACTCATTTCAGTGCAAATATAATATTCTGTCAACTGCATCCATGCCATTTTCACCTTGTATAGGAAATCTCAACCTTAAATTTCAAAGCTGGACTGCAGTTTGCGTGACTATTCACTGAAAACCTTACAGTCATCCATGTTAGTGCCATTATTACTTCTGTAAACTGTGACCTCAGTCCCATGATCCACAGATTCTCACTGAACCAAAAGAGGATGAAGTAATTATCTACCTTCCTTTCACCTATGGGAGCCAAGCAGGTTTGAAAAGAAACACATTAGCTACAGTGGAGATGACTGAGAGCTGGTGCAGGAAAAAGCAGATCAGTGATAAGAGTCCTGGGTCTTTCATCCTTGTAAGTGAAATATGTGCAATTATCTCAAGATCTCTGTGCTTCTCTTCTTGGACATGAAGATCTAACACCCACTCTAGAATACATGTGGCACCAGAAGGAAATTGGAAACCACAAATATTTGGTCAGTTGTATAAAGAATTTTAATCATTATTGGGATAATGTGTTTATTAATAGGGCTTTCCAGGAGGTGCTAGTGGTAAAAGTCCTGCCTGCCAATGCAGGAGACACAAGAGATGCAGGTCAGAAAGATCCCCTGGATGAGGGCAACCCACTCCAGTATTCTAGCCTGGAAAACTCCATTGACAGAGGGGCCTGGCAGGAGACAGTCCATGGGGTAGCAAATAGCTGGACACAACTGAAGTGACTTAGTACACATGCATGTTTATTAAGTACAATGCCCAAAAGGTAATGATGTATCATGGAGTATATGACAGAGAGATCAAAGCCTTTCCTGTCTCAGAGGTGGAGCACAGATAACATCAAATCCTAAAATATGGCTAGGCACATGAATTAAAATGTGCGTGTCCTCTTCTTTTCTAACTCTTCCCCCCCCCCCATATTTATCAAACTTTCTTCAGTGACTTCTCAATGATTGAATGCTGCAGATGCTATTAAGTGGAAAATAACAAGTCTCAAAGGAAGTCCATGAAATAGACAGAAACAACCAGTGTTTTAACTTTTCTCTAGTCCTGTGGGACTTTCTGAAAAGGATGAAAACACTGACATAATTGGTCCACCGTGTGGACCATATTGTTCACATGTTGTTTCCATGAAAAAAAGAAGAGTTTATTCAACACTTAACTGGGTATTTTTATCCTTGGTGTCTTGCTGGGGTCCAGCCCCGGTGGATCCAGGGAATTCGAAGGTGGGGACAGAGTTGGCGTCCTTGGAAAAATACATATTTAATTACAGATATATAGAGAGATTAGAAACGGATAGTGTGGTAGGAAAATTAGTGGAGGAAAAGTGGCTTAATAACTTGGTTCACATGGAATAGCATCCATGCTCCAGATGGGAATTCAGCCAGAGAAACAGGGAGCAAGAAAGAACGACATGGGGGAGTCAGTCTTTCCAGGAACTGATCCCATTTCTCTATTTTTCAGGTTTTCTTATATACCTTTTGTTACATATAGGGATGAATACAGAGTCACGTGGGGGTCAGCAGTCCTGATCTTTATCCAAATCAGGTGCTTTACATTAAAAAAAAAAAGGGTCTTAGGGGTTTTACCTCATCTTTTGGCCATGAGACCTGCTGACAGTTTATGATCCTTTCTTTCTGATAACCAAAAAACTTATTTTTTCCAAGGGTGTTTTTTCTTAAACCAGGCACCACCCTCCAAATAAGTTGCATTCCTATAGGGTGAGGGTGTAGTGAGTTACAATCAAGAAAAGAATTTATTTAACCCAAGGTTAACATGATTAACCTTAAAGGTTAATTCTTATTTCTCCTATATGCTTAAACATTAATACTTATTTCTCCTGTATGCTAGTTATATTCATTATAAGGGCAGGGAATATGGAGATTTAGCAGCAAACATCAGCCCAACNAAAACTTATTTTTTCCAAGGGTGTTTTTTCTTAAACCAGGCACCACCCTCCAAATAAGTTGCATTCCTATAGGGTGAGGGTGTAGTGAGTTACAATCAAGAAAAGAATTTATTTAACCCAAGGTTAACATGATTAACCTTAAAGGTTAATTCTTATTTCTCCTATATGCTTAAACATTAATACTTATTTCTCCTGTATGCTAGTTATATTCATTATAAGGGCAGGGAATATGGAGATTTAGCAGCAAACATCAGCCCAACAAATGAAAATCTTTTCACCAACGCTCCCCTTAAGATCTATTTAGTCTTAAGATAGTGATAAAGTTACATTTTTACATAGCAAGGACACAGTGATTTATAACAAAGTACAGTGATCTATTACAAAAGAGAAAATTCATTAACTCAAGAAGTCTGGTATTGCTAACCTTAAAAACTACTGTATTTCCTTTTCTATATTCCAAATACATTGATTAATATATTCCCAGGTGCCTAAGGATATGGAGGCCTGGCGGCAATCATTGACTCAACAATGAGAAAAGCCCTATGCTAATACTCCAGACTCTCTGTGCTGTTGAATGGTTGAGAGGTTGTCACACAAGCTAGTTTGTCAGCAGAGAGGTTTGACCTGAGACACCCTTGTCACACCCAGGGCAGGGAATTAGCAGTAATTATTGGCATGACAAATGAAAAAACCCTTCATTAATACAATTCCTAACCAACCCACTATACTAATAATTTCTAACTTTCCACAAGAATTTGCCTTTAGTAAGTCTAAAACACCTCATGCTTCTCACGATCGGGAGGCTGTAAACCATCACATGCGGCCAGACGAACCTATACAGGTGGGCCAGATAACCTTCAGAGTTTGTAAGCTGAAACACTCTTGTCACGCTCAGGAATTTTTATTAGCTTGGAGCTGCACGTTTACTCCTTCTCCAAGAGGTTATGGGGGAGAGCCCCCTGTAAAGTACTCTGGTTTTGGGGTAGATGCTTGGGAACAGGGGGTCTCCTGAGGCTTGATCGTGCCTTTCTGTATGCCAAAGCCTCCTTCCTCATGACCTTTGCCATGGGCGGAGTTCCTCACGCAGGCCCCCGGCAGTGTCTCTTCTGTACCAACAAGATATAGATTTTGGGGAATCAGAAATAAATGAGCCTCACTCAGTTCTCTTAGTCTAGGAAGAATGTACTTGTAGAAACAAAAATAAAATGTCCTGTCAGGGATGTAAGGAAACCACAACATCAGATCTGGAGATATTTAAACCTGATGATATGACAAATAGCCTTATCATTATTAGTAACAAAATCGAATATGTATTTTTCCCTTTCTTTGTGCATCCATCACATAGTTATTGCACTGAGGGTGAGCCTATTTGCTTAGTCCCAATCTAGTGGTTCTGTATTAGTGAGGAATCCCTTAGTTGATAATCCTAAATCTCAAAGATTCTAAGAAATTACTCCACAATACACTAAGAATGAGTGAAGCAAACAGGATTCAAAACTAAATGTTTTTCTTCTCTGAGTCCCATGCCCTAAATTTCATTGTTTATAGACTTTCTGAAAGTTTTCAGCAGAGGTAGAGAGGTATAACTATGGATGCACCTGGTGTATATTATTTTAAATGTTTTCATTTTCCTTAATAGGACTGGACCCCAAGACTGATGTTGTGTCTCCTTCATGATTGACTTAGCTCATTCTAACTATAGAGGAGAAAGTGGACAGGTGAAGTGAAATCAAAGAACAGCATCAACAGAGATCTACCCTAAAGTATCAGATGCCAGTTATTTCTATGGCTTCATCTGTGATCTGACATTCTTCCTATAGTATATGTGGCAAGTGATACCTGCCCAACACTGTGCCCTCCAGAAAACTCCAAGGGGAAGGGCACTGTAAGCAGGGGGTCTCTGCCAGGAAGTGACAGGACTGTTTGGGTGAAAGGGGGAAGACTGCCATGATGCTCTGTCTGGAGTCAGTCTGCCCAGACTGACAGGCTTCAGACTTGGCTTTAACACTTTAACATGAAGTGGTAGATATGACATAAAATGCTCTGCTTCTTTCCTCTTATTAAAATAATAATAATGTGTGCACTAATAATTTGGGCGAGATTATGCAGACAGAATCAAGCAAGAAACATAAAACCTACCTCAGAGCCGGATACTTAGGAAACCTTGAATAACAGTACATGATATTATGATTAGCTTTATCCTCCTCATTTTCATCATCTATTCATCACCATTTCATTTTATTTAAATGTGTGAAAGAAAGTTTACAGAGACCCATTAGGTGCTCTGATGGGAAGGATGCCAGTCAGAACCAGAACCAGTAAAGCGTATGCAGAACTCTGAGTGAGAGTTCTCATATGCCAACCAGAACCAAATATATAAATTTCGAAAGTCACTATTCCAAAACCATGTAGATGGGTGCCTTCCTACTTTTCTATGAAAACTATCATATTTGTTGCTCTTGAGGAGGAAATAATGCTGAAATAGTCCCGCTGTCAACCCCTGTCTCCCTCTGTACTTACTGGGCTAGGCTGCATTTCTGCTGGAGCATGACCAAGGAGCACAGACTCACTGTCCCTCTCCTGCCTGGTGTGTGATGAAGTCTTAGGGTCCCTCCTCAGGATGGGCAGGAAGACACACTCAGACTGGACCTTCTGATGCTGGTTCCTACAAAGGATGGAGACATAGGTGTGGACTGACAATATTAGAACAGGCAAACTAAAGAGCTGGAGGCACTGGCCAATTATTTTTAGTGGCATGACCTTAGGGCTCAATGCCCAAAGTTCATCATTAGTCAGTTGGTCCATGTTATCCCAATCTCTGGAGACTTGTTAATACTAACAGAAAGGAAAAAGAGAAAAGTGAATGTCCTGGGAATGTCCCTCTTCTCCTCAGGTGGTTGTGCACCTCTCCGCTTTACTTCTTCCAAGTTGCAGGAGGATAACGTAAAATTCAGACTTTTTTCTCAATTTAAGCACACAATGTGTGATTTTTGATATTTGTAAGTCTCTTTATTTATCATGAAATCTAGGCATTTTAGGACTTTTTACCAGGGTGTGATACACTTTCCATTTTCTCAGTTAGTTGCCTCTAGGTATAAATTATTGTTTTCATTGCTTTACTCCTTGCTTAGAATGGCATATTATATCATGAAGATTTACATATTTATCTCTAATTTGAATGAGTCTTTGTTTCTGAGTTTTTCTCTAATGGAATTACATTGCCATATTAAAAAATATTATTTTTTAAAAAAATTTATTGGAATACAGTTGATCTACTGTTAGTTTCAGGTGTACAAGAAAGTAAATCAGTTATACATCATACATATCCACTGTTTTTTAGATTTTTTCACAAATTAGTCTCACAGAATATTGAGAAAATTTCCCTATGCTATACAGTTCAGTTCAGTTCAGTTCAGTCACGTCCGACTCTGCAACCCCATGGACTGTAGCATGCCAGGCCTCCCTGTCCATCACCAACTCCTGGAGTTTACCCAA
>SJYX01015550.1:129288-152412 GCA_006410675.1 Oreotragus oreotragus | reverse complement strand
AAAAAACTATGGAGAGAGAAAAATATGTAGAGTAAGGTGTTGGGATTATTTGTTGTTGTTAATATTTATTTCCTATCTTACTGGTAATGACTATCATATTCTAGGTTATCAGTGAAGGGATTTTAGACTCAAAGGATTATTGAATACTCATGCAGGCAGTTTGTAATCTGAAGGAAAACAGTATAATTGCATTTTCTAATTGGCCAAATCATTGTCATTCTTTTCAGCTAATTTCTTTATTTTCCCATGACTTCAAATTCTCATAAGCTTGTAAATGGGTTGTGCATGGCTAATTAAAGCCTCGATGCTCAAAATCTATTCCTATGAGTATGTAAATGTTTGATGAGTCATTTACCTCTAGTGTGAACACAGAAAGGAAGAATTCCTTATAGAAAAGCTCACTATGAAAATAAAGAAGTCCTGCAGGGGAACAGGCTTCTTTTCTTCATTTTCCCACTTTTGTTTCATTTTAAATCATGCTATCATTTGCCTTATATGCACAGTTTCTCTAACTTCTGTGGAATTTTATTACGGTGAAATACAGTAGATAATACTGCCTCATTTGCTCAACAGGCTCTTATATAATAGAATTATTAGCATGAAATTATATTTGGTTAAAAGGTTTGAAGAATTAATGATGATAAGACTCAGAAAGATCAAAGGCATTTTATGGGAGGGCCAGAAAATGATAATGGTTTCTTTGCTATCAAATATTTGGAAGATACCTAAAGGGCAGTTCACCTAGAAAAAGCATTCCAAACCTTATTAATTTTTAAATTTAACAATACAAAACAACTACCCTACTTTTGCATTAAAAATATTTCCAAGAGTGACGAATATAGAATAAAAATTTTTAAAAAGTAAAATCAAATCCAAATTATTCAAAGTTAAGGCTTCAGTTTAGGTTAAGAGAACACTGCCTCAGTTGCTATGACCAAAAATTTTGTATTTCAGCTGTTCACACAATTGAGTATCTCTGTGCTCAATCAAAAAGGAATTACATCCGACTTAAGCACAAATCAGCCAGAAGGCTAAGAAATATCTAATACTTTCTGTCTGTCCTTTCTACTACTGTCTTGTCAATTCTTAAAATGAGAATTACTTGGACTCAGTATTTCTTAATGACGGCCTTATGCTTGTGATCACCACACCAGGCAAAAGGCACTGACTCTGATCAGTCAGTTCAGTCGTTCAGTTGTGTCCAACTCTTTGTGACCCCATGGACTGCAGCACGCCAGGCCTCCCTGTCCATCACCAATTCCTGGAGTTTACTCAGACTCATGTCCATTGCGTCAGTGAAGCCATCCAACCATCTCATCCTCTGTCATCCCCTTCTCCTCCCACCTTCAATCTTTCCCAGCATCAGGGTCTTTTCCAGTGAGTCGGTTCTTCGCATCAGGTGGCCAAAGTATTGGAGTTTCAGCTTCAGCATCAGTCCTTCCAATGAATATTCATGACTGATTTCTTTTAGGATTGACTGGTTGGATCTCCTTGCAGTCCAAGNCCCAGCATCAGGGTCTTTTCCAGTGAGTCGGTTCTTCGCATCAGGTGGCCAAAGTATTGGAGTTTCAGCTTCAGCATCAGTCCTTCCAATGAATATTCATGACTGATTTCTTTTAGGATTGACTGGTTGGATCTCCTTGCAGTCCAAGGGACTCTCAGGAGTCTTCTCCAACACAGTTCAAAAGCATCAATTCTCTGGCAATCAGCTTCTTTATAGTCCAACTCTCACATCCATATTGGAGAAGGGAATGGCAAACCAGTATTCTTGCCTTGAGAACCCCATGAACCGTCTGATAGATGCCATCTATTAAGAATCCCTCATTCAAAACGGTACTGATGAATGTATTCACAGGGCAAGAATAGGGACTCAGACATAGAGAACAGACTCATGGACACAGTGGAGGAAGGAGAGGGTGAGACAAATGGAGAGAGCAGCTCTGAGACATGTATATTACCATATGTAAAACAGCTAGTGGGAAGTTGCTTTTTAAGACAGGGAGATCAACCTCGTGCTCTGTGATAACCTAGAGGGGTGGGATGGGGAAGAGTGCAAGGGAGGTTCAAGAGGGAGGGAACATATGTATATTTATGGCTGATTCACATTGTTATATGGCAGATCAATACAATATTGTAAAGCAATTATTCTCCAATTAAGAATAAATTCTTTAAAAAGAATTCCTCATCCTATTTTTATGAAAGCAACTTCAACTTACTTTCTAAATCATTAATTTCCTAAGGAAAGTCATTGAAATGAGAAGCAAAAATAGCAATTTCATTCTTCATGCAAATTACAACTACAGAGTTAAGGAGGAAGAGGAGGACTAACAACCTGGTCATTACTAAAATATCTTTTGTGACGTCTATACAGTCAACAAGGCAGAGAGGACCAGTGTGTCTTCCAGGTAGGGCATCTGCCTCAGCTGCCTCAAGCCTCTAAGGAAACTTGTTTCCACCTTCCTCAGAATAATCTAGGCAGCATATCCTTTAATCCAATGCATATTGTTTATTCTTTGGCATTTGAATAATGGTAAACCTCAGTAAATGCTTGTGTCTATGTGTGTGCATGCTAAATCACTTTAGTCGTGTTCAACTCTGTGCTGCCCTATAGACTGTAGCCTGCCAGGCTTTTCTCTCCATGGGACTCACCAGGCAAGATGCTGGAGTGGGTGGCCATGCTCTCCTCCAGGGGATCTTCCTGAACTAGGGATCAAACCTGGGTCTCCTGCATTGCAAGCAGATTCTTTACTAACCATATCAAATAATTAAATCTCTCTATATACCATTTAGGAGTAAGGTTAAAAAAAAAGTCTATTAAAATATATAAATCAGAGTGCGGTGGTTTGCTTTAGACTTTAGATTAGGACATTCACTGGATTTTTAATCCTGTAACCAAAAGAACTCAGTCACATATACTTATATATATTTTACCTAGCAGGTCTCTCAAGGGAACTCTAGCCTCTTTCAGGATATGCATTTATTCCTCTTCAATTAAAAATAAATACAACAAAAGGAAGTAGGATAAACTTATACCCTAGTAGGCTTACGATTCAGAGGTGGAAGGAGGCAAGGTCAGCAGAGCCTTGGGTACTATTTTGGAAGGAAGGGAAGCAGAGCCTACATAACCACCCTTGCATGACCTGTGGTTTGAGAAACAGAGCTCCGAACAGTTCCCACACAACAGCTGTTTCCCTGCATCCCCATAGTTGAGGACAGGAAGTGGAATGGCACAGAGAATGCAGTTTATAGGATCTGTTCTCTCAGAAAGTGAAACAGGATCTCCAGGCTATTAAATTCACTCCAGTGGCACATCGGAACTCACTTGTTAAAAGCAATTGTCTGCCTACGAAGAAAAAGCTTGCATTTGTGAAAACTGAAGAGCTTTTAGAAGTGTTATATAAACACTTATACAGTCACTGGGTTTAAACAAAACTATATGAAAATTTAGAGACATTTTGATCCATTTAATTCTCATAACAGGATCAAAGTGATCTGGAAATATATATGTATCTACAACCACATAAAGGCCACAGGTTCAATTCTCTCTAAGGGACATGGGAAAAAATGGGTATCTGGTTCCAGCCATAGGAATCAAAACCTATCTAAGGGGCTCTACAGACCTGCTTTTACTAATTGCATCTAATTCTGGGACTAAACTAATGCTTACAGGCAAAGATGAGAAAATACGTAACTTCAGTTTCAATTTTTCGAAGTGTCTTTCTAATGTGGATGCTGTATATAACTATCGCTCTTGAGTTGAAATTTTATAGCAAACCTCTTTGTCCTGTCAGTGCAACTTCATTTCGAGGATCTTGCCAAATCCATGTAAGAATATCACCCTGATTTCCCTAGCATTCTGTTAGCTGTTTGCTGGTTTCGCACAGGATCCCAAGCCCAGGAGCATGTTTGCTAAAGGGCCCAGCTCCCAGAGCTTCTGAGACTCAGTGTCACTTGCATCTCATGTGTGACTCCTTTGACCGAGATGAAAATTCAAGCTTCCCTTCTGAGTTTAGTAATCTCATGTTACAAAAGGGTCTAAGAAGACATAAGCAAGAATAATCAAAACAGCTGTCTGTGGTTCCAAACTAACAGTTCTTTTTGCATTCTTGGAAGCATTCTGAAGATTCTCTAAAATCAACTAGCTCTCTTCTGCCTTAGTTAGTTAGGGCCTCACGGTACAGTTTGGATATTTTCTGTGCTTGCTCTCCTTAGTCACTCTATGAGAATTTCTACGAGGACAGAGCAGTTCTTAAAACTACCACTAGAGGGAGGAAAAGTACAAGATTTGCCTCAAGTTAAATCTGTAGTTTTCTGATTCCTTTTGTACTTAATCAATCCTTAAAATATGCACTCAGAGGTTACAAAACATTTTAGCTTTTAGATATACAACTATTCTATATTTACCTTGTCATATGAATTTTTGCTGTTGATATAATTTGTATAAGATCAAAACCAAAAATTACGTTTCTGTCCCTGCTAATACATATTTCAATATATTCATTAATTTTTATAATCTATCTTTGGTATTTTAAGGTTATCCAACCAAACATACAATTTTAAATTTTCAAAAGATTATTTTCTTTTGAAAAATACATGCATTCATGACTATCACCAAAATGCATACCATTCACTTTTTTTTATGATGTAAAGAGAAAATGTCAAGGTGATAAAAGCAAGTATTATACAATGAATTCAGAAGCACAAAAGGAAGCAGTTTTGGTTAGTTGCCTCCTTCACTGTCTGAATCCTTGCGTACCTTGCTTTACAGAATAGTGTTTCTGGCAAGTCAGCTTCAAAATAAAACTTTGTATTTAGAGTTAATATAGTTCTTGAAAGTGGAATCATCATACTGGCAATTTTTTAGGATAGATTTGTATTAATATTTTAGCATTACAATTATAATACCATTAATGCAAAAACTCTTAAAATACATTTCAAAAGAAATCTGTAACTAATAAACACAACAATATTCAAAATGACTCACAAATTATAAAAATGATTCTGCTTTCACACCAGAAATTGTTCCCTCAGTGGAAAGTTTCCTAATGACTCACCTGTTCTATATCTATATCCTTAGAATGAACCTTCTAAAACACATGATCACATTACCTGACTGCCTAAAGACTGGATATTTCCTCACTGTATTTGTGTCAAGTTGGAACTGTTTCCTGGGCATTAAAACCTCCACAATGTGGCCTCTTTTTGGCCTCTGTTTTTCATGGACTCTCCATTTTAACTTCATGCTCTAGTCCCATCGGACTGGGTAAGAATCCCTAAACACTCTCTTCCCATCCCTATACCTATTATTTCTTAAGAAATAAAAATGATTTTTAACATTTACTGTAACCACCTGAGGAGCCACTGTACAAACTGTTTTCCATATAGACCCCTCATTTAATCTTCCCCCAATTCTGATGGGAGTGTGTGTACGAGCTTCACATTACACACAGAGAAACTGAGAGTGAGAGATGAGCAGAGACTGCCCAGAGGTTGCCCTTCATGTGATTTCAAAGCTCACTTACGTAATTCGCTCTGACATAATGTTCACCATCTGCACGTTTCACTTGGCTATGGATTTTGCTCTAAAGGAGAACCGTGAGGGAGCAGTAAGGTCTATCCTTTCCTTCTAAGCAGTTCTTTCCTTCCAAGCAGAACTGTGACCTCCTCTATGCTCCTGGTGCCCTCTGGGGTTCCAGGATGCTGGTTACTTATATATTCATACCCCTTGGCAGAATGGGGCCTCTTAGAGGCTAGAGAGAAGTGTGTAGCCTTAGTGAAAGTGAAAAGTCACTCATTATGTCTGACTCTCTGTGACCCCCACGGACTATACAGTCCATTGAATTCTCCAGGCCAGAATACTGGAGTGGGTAGCCAGCCTATCCCTTCTCAGGGGATCTTCCTGACCCAGGAGATGAACCGGGGTCTCCTGCATTGCAGGCAGATTCTTTACCATCTGAGCTACCAGGGCTTCCCTGCTGCTGCTGCTGCTAAGTCACTTCAGTCGTGTCCGACTCTGTGTGACCCCATAGACGGCAGCCCACCAGGCTCCCTCGTCCCTGGGATTCTCCAGGCAAGAATACTGGAGTGGGTTGCCATTTCCTTCTCCAATGCATGAAAGAGAAAAGTGAAAGCGAAGTCGCTCAGTCTGTCTGACTGTTAGCGACCTCATGGACTACAGCCCACGAGGCTACTCCGTCCATTGGATTTTCCAGGCAAGAGTACTGGGGTGGGGTGCCATTGCCTTCCCTGGTAGCCTCTTAATCCCCCAGCAGATGGTCACATCAGAGGGGATCTATGAGTGAGGACTGTCCTATTTTACATCTTAAGTGTCCATCAGATTCAATGCATGACTTTATCTTTTGGCCAAGGTATTCTTCTGAAACGTACACATTTACTTTCTAAAAAGCTAGTTCTTGTGAATATATTCGTGTGGTTCAGTTGCTCAGTCGTGTTCTACTCTTTGCGACCCCATGGACTGCAGCATGCCAGGCTTCCCTGTCCATCACCAACTCCCGGGGCTTGCTCAAACTCATGTCTGTCGAGTCAATGTGAATATATTAAGTGCATGCTTTTTTTTCCTTTTAAAATATCTGGCAGTATTGTTTGTAAATATTGAATCTGAATGTGTGTATGTTTGGTATTACTTATAAAATTTTAACTTATAACACAGCCATTCAATGTTCAAAAGACAGCTACCTACAAGATTGGCCTCAACTCCTAGGGGGCATACTTTTCCACTGTGGCCATTGCCCTTCCCTCAGTCACTCTCAACCCTCAACTTCACAGGATGCTCCTACCCCATCCCTGCAGTGAGTCTCCACTTCTGGAAACAAGATGGCACTGAGCTGCTTATATGAGCCTGTCCATACACCCTCCTGCATAGCACCCACCATCCAATGGGAATGGTGTGTTCCCCTTTGTAAGGAGCCATAAAGCACATCATACGCCCATTTCTGAGCTGGCTCCAGCCAAGATTCTATAAATGCAGTGGTGTTGTATTTGAATGAACTCTTCCACATGCGAGCCTTGAAGACTTTTCCCTTAAATGTCACTAAAAAACAGCTACAATTTGTATTGATTGTGCATATTGAGAAGTTAGTCTTATGAATAAGGGATGAAGATTTGGTGAAGAACAAAAAAGACCACAACAAATTATCTACTAAACAGCAGAATCAGGTAAAATGTTCACTAATTTTTTTTGCTGCCATCTCAGTTTCTAAAACCATTAAGTGGCCATAGGTTTTGTTTCCCTCGCCAGAAAAAAAAAAAAGAAAAAAAAAAGGACAGCAAGTACTACAAAGAGATGGAAGAGAAAACACAGCTTCCTGAGAGCCAGGACTAATCTTCCATTTCATTGTTTCACAGAATGCCTGATTCACAACAGATGTTGAATTAACATTTAGCTGTTTGAAAATGTATTTGCTTTTAATACAAAAGTCTATTATCTTGTTTGTAAAATAGAAGAGCAGTTTTAAAGTTGGTGACTTTTCCCACATATATCTAACTTGCTTTTATTGTGGCAAAATCACTCCATATGCATTTTAAACACCTTGTTCAGTTTTCTTTCAGTGTTTCAACTGAAGGTTAACTTTTTTTTTTTTAATAGGAAAAGACTATGATCCCTTTGAAAAAGATAATCTCTATCAGAAGGCAGACTGAAATTCGATTTCACACTAAAATCCAGTACACAATAAAAATGCAGCCAAAACTTGGTGTGAGCTTAACGAAAAGTCTTCTGCTGGAGAAGAAGCAATTAATGAGCTTTCAGGCAATCCAAGAGGATCATTCTCCCTGTAACTTATTATTTTTCTTACATATTCTCTCATCTTCAAACAGATGGAGAGATTTAAAAAGCTAGACTGGAGGGCATGAAGTACATACTACCTTTCTAACTCTCCTTTTAACTTTAGCAAGGAAAAGGAAAAAGAATCTTACATTCAGAAATGTAAGATTTAAAGAACTATTTCAATCTTTTCTGATTTTGAGATCCAGAAAGTGAGTCAAGTGGGGTTGAATCACAGCTGGTCATACAGGTCATGCCACTGTATCCATCCTAACTCCATTTCAAGACTACTGTTTGTGACCCTCGTACTTCTTCACTAACAAAGTATAACTGCTTTTTTAAAAATTTTTACTTTTACTTTATTTTGCTTTACAGTACTGTATTGGTTTTGCCATACATTGACATGAATCAGCCATGGGTATACATGAGTTCCCAATCCTGAACCCCCCTCCCACCTCTTACCCCATATCATCTCTCTGAATCATCCCTGTGCACCAGCCCCAAGCATCCTGTATCCTGTATCGAACATAGTGTTTTATTTTTTAAACAGAATAGACATTTTTCGTTTTTTTTAAACTACTTCAAGAGAATTAAAGTAATATCTTTCTCATTTATAGTAAAGATAAATCAGTAGAAACTTGCCATTTTCTCTTTGAATTAAACTGTATATTGTGGAAATCTCACAACTTAGCCAGGAGGGTAGCAATTTCTAAATGCACATGAAATAACCTAAATGTCCATCAATGGATAAAGATGTGGCACATATACATCATGGAACATCATACACACATTCAGCTATAAAAAAGAATAAAATAAAAAAGTTTACAGCAAAATGGATAGATCTAGAGCTTGTCATACTGAGTGAAGTAAGACAGAAAAAGACAAATATCAGATGATATTGCTTATATGTGGAATCTTTAAAAAAAAATGGTACAAATAAACCTATTTACAGAAACAAACAGAGTCACAGATGTAGAAAACAAACTAAAGTTTGCCAAGGGAGAAAGGGAGGGCTGGATAAATTAGGAGGTTGGGATTGATGTATATACACTACTATATATAAAATAGATAACTAATAAAGATGTACTATATAGCACAGGGAACTCAGTTCTCTGTAATGACCTATATGGGAATAGAATCTAAAAAAGAGTGGATATATGTATGTGTCAGAGAAGGCAATGGCACCCGACTCCAGTGCTCTTGCCTGGAAACTCCCATGGATGGAGGAGCCTGGTAGGCTGCAGTGCATGGGGTCGCTAAGAGTCAGACACGACTGAGCGACTTCACTTTCAGTTTTCACTTTCATGCATCGGAGAAGGAAATGGCAACCCACTCCAGTGTTCTTGCCTGGAGAATCCCAGGGACGGGGGAGCCTCGTGGGCTGCCGTCTATGGGGTCACACAGAGTCGGACACGACTGAAGTGACTTAGCAGCAGCAGCAGCAGCAGCAGAAGCATATGTATGTGTATAACTGACTCACTTTGCTGTACACCTGAAACCACACAACACTGTAAGTCAACTATACTCCAATAAAAGTTAATTTTAAAATGCACACACAATTCTTAAATGGAAATGAAAAACCAAGTGAGAGTAGGGCTATGAACAAAGCAGATACTTGGACAGCTGGTGACCATACATGTGAAAACTACAGTTATCTGAAATGCAGAGACAGGTATCTGAGGAAGACAGTCTTTGAATAAGGAAGATTTAACCTCTTTAAGGTGGAGAAGGAAATGACAACCCGCTCCAGTATTCTTGCCTGGGAAATCCCATGAACAGAGCGACCTGGCGGGCTACAGTCCATGGGATCACAAAGACTCGGACACAACTTTGCGACTAAACAACCACCACCACCTCTTTAAGGACACAAATGTTTTTCTTTAAATGATTGGTTCTGAAAAATCTTCCTTAAGATATGTCTATGTACTTCCTGGTCTTAGCAAGCATTCTGGGTAAAATACAGTCTTTCTTAGACCAGATACCTTGCAGCTTCTCAGGGTCTGGATGAGCTCTCTGTGGGGACTAGAGTCCAGAGAGAAAGTGGAATACAACACGACACATGCCTACCTCTCCCAAGTCATTACTGCAGACATTAAAACAACAGCATCTCCAGTACCTGAGGCTGGTGACATTTGCTTCTTTCTCCTAAGAGTAAAATGCAGCATGAAAAAATGACAATTGTATTGGCTGGATAACAAACCAATTAGGATTTTAGTTATTAATACAGTAACTGGCACATACCCAATAACTGTTCATTGAATAACTGACGGGGCTTGTTAGACTTGCTACTCCATAGAAAGACACCTTGACAGAAAAGGAAATGAAGGCTTAAACCTGGAGGACAGTAATGTATTGATAGATATGTTTTAATATATACTTTTAAATGACAACTTATGCAATTATGTTATAAACTCCTGGAATGCATTTGCCAAGGTTCTTGGTGCTCTATTACTTGCCAAGCCTGACCCAGAAGGTGCTTCATACATGTTTATTTAATAAATGGACAGAAGAGTGAATGAGCCCACAGATTGATTACCTAAATCCAGAGTCCACAGAATTTAAATGAATGTGTAAGGATGCAGATGAAACTGAAAACTCTAAGGTTTTATTTTTCTTTGTTTCATTCAGTAAATATTTATTAAAGACCACTATTTGCATAGAGTACTGAAGGAAGCAGCTCTCTCTCTCCTCCCTCCTTCTGGGGATTACATTCTAATAGATACAGAATATAAATGTATTAACAAAAATAATCCATTGTGGGAATTATTATAAAGGAAACAAGTTGTCTTCTGTGATTGAGTGGGGGTATGAGTTTACGGGAAACAGTTTTAAAGTGAGCAGTCAGGGAAGCTCCCCTGAGGAGGAAGTGACATTTAAGCCGAGAATCCAGTTATAAGAAGAGCAATGGGGAGCAGGTGTGAAGGTCCTGAAGAGTTTGGAACTAAAACAAGATCAGGTGGTTGAGGGATAATGAGCTGTAGACATGAGCCAAGCAAGGACAAGAAGGAAGATCACACCAGGCCTAAGAGGTCAGGCATGCGACGGTATCCTGACCGCATCCCACATGGCTTTAATTAGGGAAGCAACAATGATGGTGACAGTGATAGGAAGGATAGCAGCTACCATTTAATGAGCATCAGTCCATTATATATAAGGGATTGAATGAGAGGCCTCATGCTAAACATTCTAACATCATTAGTCATTTACTCTTCACATCAAACCACAGAAGCATAGATAATTACCCTTTCTGTTTACAGAAGAGGAAATTGAGGCTTGAAAGGTTTAGTTAACTTGCTCAAGATTGCAGCTAGTATATGTGACATCATCTAGTTTCTGACTTGAAAATGGTTCTCGAAATGTTTTGTTGGAGAGGAGAGAGGATCAGGGGGTTCAGCTGGGCATCCGTGTAGTGGCTCAGGTGAACAGGAGTGTGGGTGTGAACAGGTGGTGACAAGGAGGCAGAGGGTTCTAGAAGGAGCACACGTATTTGCTGATGGGTTTAGGGGGAGAAGGAATAAGGGAGACTCGCAGGGATGGTCTGCCATTTAATGACATAGCAAAGATCAGGGGAGAAACAGGTGTGAAACAGCCTGGCCCTGTTTTTCATGTGGTCAAGTGAGTAGAGAACAGTGTCTGTGTTTTTAAATGGTGAACAAAAGCTTTTGAAAGAGTAATACTTTGTGACACAAGAACACTATGTAAAATTCAAGTTTCAGGTTCCACAAATACTTGTTGGGAGACAGGCATTCTCATCTGCCGATGTATTTCCTATGACTGCTTTTGAGTGACAGTGGCACAGCTGAACAGGCTGCATGGCCACGCATACTATCAAGCCCCTTACAGAAGAATCTTGCAGACCCCCATTCTAGCGCAATATCCTATTTGGTAAGAGAAGATTAATGACATTTTATCAATAAAACTTCTATCAGTGATTCTTTTCCCCCAAATAGAGTGGTAGTAATTGAAAAACTTTTGAATTCATTCTGTCTAAAGCCCATTTTCTACATTGCTAAACATTTTTAAATGCAAAAAACCCACTAACATTTTTAGGTAGACTTTTTAAAGACCTCTAAATAATGAGGACTCTATCAGACACTGCTGTTTTAAAGTGAGACTAGCTATTTAGCTTGAGGCCAGTGATTTTAGCTCTAGTTGGGTTTTGTTATGACATATCTATAAGTAAACTATAAATTATGCATCATTCATAAATTATACATATAATACATTAAAAAACAGCTGCCCAAGAAGCAAAAGTAGCTAGTATTTCTTGACCAAATGGAAAAATTATTGACTCTAGGGCAGGAATAATTTGCCATTTCACTTGTCAGTTGCCTTGAAGATCATCTTTCTACAATTTCCTGTCCCTTAATGGATACAGTGTTACTTGAAACTCACAGTAGATCGTTAGCAGTGTCTAAATGCCCTAGTGTGGGCTCTTAATGGCTGTGAATTTGCTTCAGTTGCTCATAGGTGGATTTGGTAATGCTGACTTAAAGGCAAACTCAGCTGTCTAAATATGGAGACCTATGATGCTGTAGGATATTATAGTAAGACATTTGACTGCAACACACTTCTGTGATGTGAATAAATATGATAGGGAGAAGGAGTGCATGGTATTCAGAATTGTTTGTTATTACTGTTAAGTTATGGCAAGACCGAAAATAAATACATATTTTATTACTCATGGTTCAGCTACAAACTGAGGATTCAAAAGTAGTTTTAAAAGTTAGTGTTTTCTTTCTTATTTTGAGTGTCCTGTGATGTAAACAAAGGATATTTTCACAAAGTTACTCACGTATATTTCCAGATTAAAACCAAGGTCATAACAAGATCATTACTATGGTCAAGAAATAGTATCAATAGGGTTAAAAAGATGAATTCTGGAGATAAGACACTCTGAGTTCAAATTCTGCTGCTGACTTACAGTGAAGCCTTCGACCCCTTGGCTGTCTGCAAAGTCAAGCAATCCCTCTTAATTTCAAATTCCTCATCTGGAAAGTCAGGATAATAACAATAATAGATACTAATTCAAAGAATTACATGAAGAAATGTAAAATGCTTAACTCAGTGCCTAGCACAAATGTTCAATTACATTTATTTTGGAAAGATATATTCATGAATCCAGAGGTACTCTTTTATAATCTTATGGGTTTTATACACCTTCTTGGTTAATGCTTAGAGGAAGAATTGGTAACAGTTCCTTGCATAATATTCCCTATGATAAAATTCACCTATTTGTCCCAATGATATGAAGCAAACCTACAGGACTACATCTGCAAAAGTAAAGGTGTGAACACGGACTAGAGGATGACCCAGTCTAGCACGAACACTGTTGGTCTCCAAGATGTGCCTCCCTTAAAAAGACTGAGGAGTCCACACTCAGGCTCCCTCTGTAAGTGAGGCATGCTTACGTGGAAGAGGTATGACTGTGACTGTACAGGGGACACCCCACGCTGGCCGCTCTGGGGTGGGAACTTCAAGAACAGATGGCTGGAACTTCGCTGGTGGTCCAGTGGTTAGGCATCCACCTGCCAATGCAGGGGACACAGGTTCAGTCCCTGGTCTGGGAAGATCCCACGTGCTATGCAGCAACTCAGCCAGTGCACCACAAGTACTAGGCCTCCACAGCAAGAGAAGCCAGCAGAATGAGAATCCTGTGCGTGGCAAGCAAGAGTAGACCCTCCGCACTAGAACTAGAGAAAGCTTGTGTGTAGTAATGAAGACCCAGAGCAGCTAATACATAAACCATTTTTTTAAATAAAAAAGAACATACGATTATTTCATAATCTCCTTCTGTTGCAATCAGGCAAATCCCAATCACCTACATATGGTGGGGCCAGCTTTCACTGTGATCTCTGCACTTAACATCCAAGAGAAAACAGTCAATATAGTCCTCGGGAATTATCTCTAAAAAAACACACAGTCATTGCACAGGTCATGCTGAGCATATGTGGGGGCCTTTTGGAATATTCTACCAAGGGCACCAATGATACAGGATGTGTTTATAATGTGTGGCAGGCATAAACTTTGAGTAACAGATAAATCTGATTTTGTGAGTTGAGTCTAGCCATTTAGTATGTTGTCTCAAAGAGGACAAGAAGAATCTTCATGTTCTTGTGAGTTGCAGTTACATGAAGGGCACGCAGCAGCCAAAGGTCACGCCGAGAAATCTGAAAAGAATGCCTACATCGCCATGGTAGGTTGGGGGTGAGAGGACACCAGCAAACTTCACAGCATCTGGCTGCTACTCGCTGCTTGGCAGCGAGGGATAAAAAATGCGAATTGGATTGGCTTAGAATTGGAAGGAAGAGGAAACAGGGGCCTTTCTCCTGGTGGCCCTGTGGCTAAGCGTGCGTCTACTAATATACAGAACATGGGTTTGATTCCCATCTGGGAAGATCCCACACGGCAAGGGGCAACGAAGCCCATGTGCCACAACGACTGAGCTTGCGCTCTTGAGCCTGGAGCAGCAACTGCTGAGTCCGCACGCCGGACTACTGAAGCCCCTGGGCCCTAAGCCTGTGCTCTGTAACCGGAGAAGCCGCAAGAAGCCCATGCACCACAACTAGGGAAAGCCCACACACAGCAATGAAGACTCAACACAGCTAAAATAAATATGCAAACACATAAATCTTAAAAATGAGAGAGAGAGAGCAAGGATGGGTGGCACCCAAGCCCGTCCCTCATCAGCTGTCACTTCAGGTACGTTCAGAGTACCATCCTCTGCATTCCGAAAGGGGAGAGTGCCTGTGATAGTCTGTGCTACCTCAAGTGGTCAGCCTCTCTGCGGTAGGCAGAAAAATGGTCCCCCCCAAAATATCAGGTCTTAATTTCTGGAACACCTAAATGATATCTTATTTGGAAAAAGGGTCATCACAGTTGCAATTTAAATGAAGGATCTTGTAATGGGAAAATTTTCGTGTATTATTAATATCTGGGTAGACATTCATAAATATATATAAATATTAATAAGTGTCCTTATAAGAGGGAGGAACAGTGAGCTTTTGTGTACCATGATAAGTCAGTGATGTGAAGGCAGAAGCAAAGATTAAAGTGATGTGGTCACAAGCCAAGGGATGCCAGTAGCCACCAAATTCTGGAAAAGGCAAGGAATGATTGTCCCCAAGAGCCTCCAGAGAGACTGTGGCACTGCCAATACCTTGACTGAGGCTGGTCAAATTGATTTCACACTTCAAGGCTCCAGAACCGTGAGAAAACTAATTTCTCTTGTTTTAAGCCATCCATCTTGTGGTAGTTTGTTATGCCCACTACAGGAAATTAATACAACATCATTACAAGTTTTACTGTCACTAATTACTATAGAGTTCCTTGATTCTACTCATTGCCGACTAAGGTCCGTCTAGTCAAGGCTATGGTTTTTCCTGTGGTCACGTGTGGATGTGAGAGTTGGACTGTGAAGAAAGCTGAGCGCCGAAGAATTGATGCTTTTGAACAGTGGTTTTGGAGAGGACTCTTGAGAGTCCCTTGGACTGCAAGGAGATCCAACCAGTCCATTCTGAAGGAGATCAGCCCTGGGATTTCTTTGGAAGGAATGATGCTAAAGCTGAAACTCCAGTACTTTGGCCACCTCATGCAAAGAGTTGACTCATTGGAGAAGACTCTGATGCTGGGACGGATTGGGGGCAGGAGGAGAAGGAGACGACCGAGGATGAGATGGCTGGATGGCATCACGGACTCAATGGACGTGAGTCTGAGTGAACTCCGGGAGATGGTGATGGACAGGGAGGCCTGGCGTGCTGCGACTCATGGGGTCGCAAAGAGTCAGACACGACTGAGCGACTGAACTGAACTGAACTGAACTGAACTCATTGTTTGCTTCTTCCTGAACTCATTCTCAGACATTACAANATGGACGTGAGTCTGGGTGAACTCCGGGAGATGGTGATGGACAGGGAGGCCTGGCGTGCTGCGACTCATGGGGTCGCAAAGAGTCAGACACGACTGAGCGACTGAACTGAACTGAACTGAACTGAACTCATTGTTTGCTTCTTCCTGAACTCATTCTCAGACATTACAAAATTATTATTTTCCTTTCTGTTCAGTTAGATTACACTGTGTGTGCCATTGTACACACAATTTCGTTGACTCATTTTCAGGATGTTATGTTATAGAAACAATGTATATCAGTCACCAGTGAAGTTCCCAAACAAATTATTTCTCTTCACAGAATAAATATTTATCAAACGGCATGCCAATTAAGTCAAGTAATTATACCCTTAAGAAATGCAGTTTTCAAATTCACTATCTCAAAACTGTATACTACAGATGTTCAAGTTTTAATGTGTATCTATCTGGAAAATGATTCAGCTGAGTCACACAAAGAAGACAAAATATAATAAACTATTTGAATATTTATAACATTGTGTTTGTCTTTTACTGTCGGAGTTTATGTGCATAGAATCAAAGAATAACTGAAATCAGTGATGAAATAATGTTGAGTTCTCCCAGTGAGTAAAAAGCTGCTCTGAGACATTTATGTGTGCACCATATTGTAAATCAACTCCTTCACTGTTCCAAATGGTACCCTAGTGACCAGAAAAGGTACATTAAGCATCCCAGAGTATGCATCACTAAGGAAGATGCTCTTGTACTGGTTCAATATTTCATCTGTGGGTACAGTAACACTTAAAAGCCATATTTCATAAAATTTCCAAGAAGTCTGAATTTAAAATGATTACGTCTGACTCTCTAGAACAGCTAACAGTTTCCTCTCCTATACAATGAAGGAGCTGGACCTGGGTATCTCTCTTCTATTTCTAATGTTCTATGCGAAGAAGATACTGACGCAGTGTGACTACGCTGGTATTTGGGGAGTTAATCAAAGTTTCAAATGGACAGACCAGGTGGTGCCATGACTTAGCAAGGAAAGTAACCAGAATAAGCATCTGAGGATGGACAGTTCAAGTGCAGGGTTGTGACTCGTTCCTAGGTGCTTCTTTTACAGGATAAAGCCTTTTCTGTAATCTTCACAAAGACATAATATTTGCCATATACAAGTGTACCTCTTCTGTTAATTTCATTCAGGCTACATCAAACGTGCTTTGAAACAACGAGCTTTGTATTCCCTTGGTGTAATCTTGTCCTCAGTTGACATGTTTACTTATTTTTATCCAGCCAACATGAGCTCATTTCTCATGCTGGGTGGAATGTAAGCCTCACAAGTGCAAAAGCAGAGATCCAATTCTTGCACATCCTTAGAGATTATCTCATAAACCAAGGTTTTGTTTAGAGCGCCAAGAGCTGCCTAACACTGAAGGCTTACCTCTGCAGAGAAATACACAAAAAATTTGAATTTTCAGACAAAAACTGGAAAATAAAAAACCCCTGTGTTAAGAAAAAAGATGGAGTTTTGAAACTTACATGAAATTTAAAAGTTTGACATTTTATAGGAAATTTTAAAATATTGAAGGCAATGTTACTGATTTTAAAGCTTTGGGGGATGAATAGCTAAAATGTCAAAGGTAAGTTTTTTACATATTGTAGCATATTTGTATTCTTTTGAAATGACTTCTAAAAATGTTTTAAATGAAAGTTTGACCAACATCAGGTCATTTGAATGCCCATGTCTAAAAACAAGCCTCGCAGTTTGGCTTTTCTGTTTCAGGAAGTATCAACTTTATCAGAAGAGAAGTAAGAGGGATTCAGAGCCTCCTTTGCTTGCTGGCTTCTCCTGCCAGCTTTGACCCAGGTGTCGCCCAATGTGCCTGTTTGATCGTGCGAAGATTAGATATAAACTTCAGGGCTGTGAAAGATGTCAGTTTCTTCTCTCTTCAAGTATTTTCTTGCTTCTCAAGCCCATCATCTCCTCACACATACAAATTTTGTGTTCAGTGTGTCATTCTATTTGCATACCAAATTACTTAAATATTAATGCAGCTGGTAAATTTATAACTGCTGTTTTAATAAGCTCTAGTTTTAAAAACCTCAGCATATCAAAAAGCTGTCGTATGCATATATCATGTTTATATGTATATAATCTCCAATTCATGAAACTGCATGAATACTGGGAAAGGGAATTATTTTAAAAGCTCTTAAATATTTTAGTTCTCCTTCTAGCACCTTCTACAAAAACAAACAAAGATAAAAATTACAATAGCCAACAAAGCAGAATAGAAGAAATGCCAACCAAAAGAAAACCTTCTAGACTGTCCTCTCATATTCTGAATTACAACTCAGAGAAACCAAAGGTACTGAATTAATATTTCAGGAACTGTTTCCTTGAAGTTATGAGGTATACGCAATATTCTATTTCCCGACCTATAAAATGAAGTGCTACTTTTTGGTAATGAATTACCTCTAACTCTCAAGCATCTTTACATTGTAGACTAGGTTTTCTTGCTAGCTATGTGACCTGGAGGGTGGTTATTTAACTTCTCTGTGCTTCAGTTTCCTCATTTATAAAATAGAGTTATATTAAGTATCAAGTGTCTTCCTCATATGGTTTTATGGCATCAGGCATATGTAAGCACCTCCATCTCATTTGCTAGAAAATTCTATGGACATTTTAAACTATTTAATTACTGCCTGTGACCTAATTAGCATATAATCATGGATTTATTCAATATGATACTATCATAATCATATTTCAAAGATATTTTGAAATATTGACTCGATATAAAATATTTTGAAAAGCCTTCATCCAGGGAAGTTTTATTCCCATTATTATCTCCTATTTCTAATAAAACCCATCTACCCACAAGTCCTCAATATAACCAGCTATATTTCTACTGCAGCCCAGTACTGCCTTAGCAAGTTCATATCTAGTTTCAGTTCAGTTCAGTCGCTCAGTCGTATCCGACTCTTTGTGACCCCATGAATTGTATGTAGCACGCCAGGCCTCCCTGACCGTCACCAACTCCCGGAGTTCACTCAAACTCATGTCCGTCGAGTTGGTCATGCCATCCAGCCATCTCATTCTCTGTCATCCCCTTCTCTTCCTGCCCCCATTAGTTCAGTTCAGTCGCTCAGTCGTATCCGACTCTTTGTGACCCCATGAATTGTATGTAGCACGCCAGGCCTCCCTGACCGTCACCAACTCCCGGAGTTCACTCAAACTCATGTCCGTCGAGTTGGTCATGCCATCCAGCCATCTCATTCTCTGTCGTCCCCTTCTCTTCCTGCCCCCATTCCCTCCCAGCATCAGGGTCTTTTCCAATGAGTCAACTCTTCACATGAAGTGGCCAAAGTACTGGAGCTTCAGCTTCAGCATCAGTCCTTCCAATGAACACCAAGGACTGATCTCCTTTAGGATGGACTGGTTGGATCTCCTTGCAGTCCAAGGGACTCTCAAGAGTCTTCTCCAACACCACAGTTCAAAAGCATCAATTATTCGGCACTCAGCTTTCTTCACAGTCCAACTCTCACATCCATACATGACTACTGGAAAAACCATAGCCTTGACTAGATGGACCTTTGTTGGCAAAGTAATATCTCTGCTTTTCAATATACTATATAGGATGGTCATAACTTTCCTTTCAACATATCTAGTTTACTAGCTAACTAATAACCCAGAGTCTCTTTAGAGTATTCCCAAACCTCCTACTTTCATCAACTAAAATGAATATAATTCCTTGTTGGTAAATACATGGATTTCAGAAAACTACTTGCTGGTGAGCCTTGTTTTTCTAATTTAGGTTTTAATTAATTTCCTCTCCACCTTACTCCATTATTTACATTCTTCTCCTCTGTGTTTGCAACACTTTCTAAGGAATAACACCAACATTTTGAATTATACATTTGTTGACTGCATTTTTTAGGTAATTAAGATGTTAACAAAGATAAGACTCAACTATGACCCTTTTAGCATTTCTCTGAATGTTTAATCAACCATTACACATATCACTAATTGAGATAAATTTTCATTTTCAGCTTTCATTTAAACCATGAAAATAATGGGGGTAGATTTTTCCCTAGATAGATCCAATGCATATATATTAACACATAATGTTAACAAATATCTGAGTAACTATCAGTTTTTAATTTAGATGACTCCATTACAGTTATATAATTAATCTAAAAATACAATTAAAATTAAAATTGACTGTCATTCAGACACTGCAATTAGAAATCATTAAAAATGGCCTTAGATGAGGTATTACTTCTAAGTGATCACTAAAATAGAACTGAATTAAAATTTAAAAATAAAAAGCTTTAATTTCAAAAGGTTGTACATAAAAATGATAGGCTTTTAAAAACACACTTGTGTCTTAGAATCTTCCAGGAATATAATTAAACCCAGCATACACTGACCAAGTCTTGCTGCAGGTACGGAGTAAAGGTGAACAGAAAATTGGGGAGTTCAGATAGAGACTTAGGTCCTCAACAGATTCTAATTCTACTACTTAACTGAAAAGTTCCACTCACCAATTACCAAGACCGATATCAGTAAGAACAACACATTGATATTTTGTGTCTGCTCTTTGTGGCCGACAGTTTGGTTATCAAATGTATAAAGTAGGTAGCTTCACTATAAATCAGTGCCTTCACTTTGGTGCTAGGTGTCTTGCAAACAAAATAAATGCAAAATCCCAAGAATGGAGTTGGGCCAATGAGGAAATAAACAAGCAAACATGAAAAGCAGACACATTAAGCATGCTCCACTTTGAGTTATTTGGCTACTTAGTTACATTTAATTTGCATCCATTTATTTCTCTTTTCATATGATTGATTGAGGGGTTACATTAAAAATATCAGTTCACCAAATGATGTGTTCTATTTCTCATCACAAAACCATCTAAACATCCATTTTGGTAAAACATCTCTTAACTCAGTTTCCCTAAGTGTTTAAATGGTACTTTCCCTATGTTCAGTTCCAAGTGGATGAGCCCCATAGTAATTCATTATAGCAAGTACCACTGTAAGGAAGTTTTCCCTCATTCAGTTCATTTTAGTCACTCAGTCGTGTCCGACTCTTTGTGACCCCATTATGGAAAGAATCCCATCTTTCCCTCATTATTTGACACTAATTAGTTCATATAGTACTCTTGCCTGGAAAATCCCATGGACAGAGGAGCCTGGTGGGCTGCAGTCCATGGGGTCGCTAAGAGTCGGACACGACTAAGTGACTTTCACTTTTCACTTTCATGCCTTGGAGAAGGAAATGGCAACCCACTCCAGTGTTCTTGCCTGGAGAATCCCAGGGACGGGGGAGCCTGGTGGGCTGCCATCTATGGGGTCACACAGAGTCCGACACGACTGAAGTGACTTAGCAGCAGCAGCAGCTCATATAGTAAAAGGTTCCATTTTAGTAATCTTGATACACACAGCTAATTGGGATGGTAAATTCTGTCATATTTTATAAGCAAAGCTGTCATTGGATATAGTCTGTTTTTTGATAGTGCTTTTAATATTCAGTTGGTAAAACCACAGAAAAAAGATTTTTTTTTCAAATGTCTTACTGCTGATAGTTCAATTGCTATTTATGATTTTTCTATACTGAACTTCATTAATTAAATGCTGTTCCACAATTTAGCTTCTCATTGTTAAAGGCAGAGATATAGATTGCACACATGGAAACTTGACAGAGCCAACAGGAGCCTTGCTATTTATTTATTTTACCTTACATGCCAAATATGTCCTTAATCTTCTCTTTAAGAGCTCATACATTAATTCTGTGGCACCTTTTGAGATCTGTATAATCCTAAGTATTTAATCCTGTGATCATTTTTATCTTTGAATAACCGTTATCATCCCCCCCCCCACTTCTATTGTCATAACCATCATGCTTCCGTGGAAACTGTGGAGAAAGAATGAAAAGTAAAATACCTCCATTTTAGTTCTAAGTTGACAGTGTAGTTTTTATTAGGAGCCTCAATTATTCAGACTATAACAATATAGAGAGTGGTTTCATAAATTATATAGAATAATAGTTGATCTTTTATAAATTAGACACCATGCTTCTAGCTAAAGGAGCTTAACCCTTTCTGTTGAGAATTAGTTATTTGAAGAAGACATTTGGGAGAGTTTTTTTTTTTCCTTCTTCTTTACATTGTATTGCTTGAATTTTCTATTACCATGTAAAATAAAATAAGCAAAAATCAAAATATTCTTTACAAATAACTAGTTATTTGTTATACAAAAATGTATCTTAATCTTTACTAAATATCCCTAAACCCATACAGCAAAGTTTTAGATACATATTTACAATTTAAAATTTTTTTAATGTACAAAGGAAGATTTAGAGATGTCTTATAATTATAAAATCTCTTTGGGGCTTTGTCCAAAGCATTGATTACTTCCTATATTTTGCTGCTCTAAAAATAACCATAAATTAAAAGAAGCAACCAATTTTAACTTAAATGTAAGTTAACTGCTATTTGAAACACCGAAGAGATCCAGAGGAAACTGGTTATAATGCTTGCTTCCATCAAGGAAGATTTACTTCTTGCTCTGTACATATTTTAAATTATTTGATTTTTTTTTATATAAGTATTAGATGCCTAAAGAGAAATGCAGTCTCCTGAAAGAAATATTCTTGCTAATAAAGTCTTCAACAGTATGTGAACCATAAACTTCCAGATGTTCAAGCTGGATTTAGAAAGGGCAGGGGAACCAGCGATCAAAATGTTGGATCATCAAAAAAAGTGAGAGAGTTCCAAAAAAACATCTACTTCTGTTTTATTGACTATGCCAAAGGCTATGACTGTGTGGATCATAACAACTGTGGAAAATTCTTAAAGAGATGGGAATACCAGACCACCTGACCTGCCTTCTGAGAAATCTGTATGCAAGTCAAGAAGCAACAGTTAGAACTGGACATGGAACAACAGACTGGTTCCAAATCAGGAAAGGAGTACGTCAAGGTTGTATATTGTCACCCTGCTTATCTTACTTATATGCAGAGTACATCATGAGAAATGATGGACTGGGTGAAGCACAAGCTGGAATCAAGATTGCCAGGAGAAATATCAATAACCTCAGATATGCAGATAACATCATCCTTATGGCAGAAGGTGAAGAGGAACTAAAAATCCACTTGATGAAAGTGAAAGAGGAGAGTGAAAAAGTTGGCTTAAAACTCAACATTCAGAAAACTAAGATGATGGCATCCGGTCCCATCACTTCATGGCAAATAGATGGGGAAACAATGGAAATAGTGACAGACTTTATTTTTTTGGTCTCAAAAATCACAACAGATAGTGAATGAACCCATGAAATTAAAAGACACTTGCTTCTTGGAAGAAAAGTTATGACCAACTTAGACAGCATATTAAAAAGCAGAGACATTACTTTGCCAACAAAGGTCCGTCTAGTCAAAGCTATGCTTTTTCCAGTAGTCATGTATGGATGTGAGAGTTGGACTATTAAGAAAGCTGAGTGCT
>SJYX01015550.1:101130-126318 GCA_006410675.1 Oreotragus oreotragus | reverse complement strand
GTTTGCTGCTAAATCTCCATATTCCCTGCCCTTATAATGAATATAACTAGCATATAGGAGAAATAAGTATTAACCTTTAAGATTGATCATGTTAACCTTGGGTTAAATAAATTCCTTTCTTGATTGTAACTCACTACACCCTCACCCTATAGGAATGCAACTTTATTTGGAGGGTGGTGCCTGGTTTAAGAAAAAACACCCTTGGAAAAAATAAGTTTTTTGGTTATTAGAAAGAAAGGATCGTAAAATGTCAGCAGGCCTCATGGCCAGAAGATGATGTAAAACCCCTAAGATCGTTTTTTATGTAAAGCACCTGATTTTGATAAAGGTCAGGACTGCTGACCCCCGTGTGACTCTGTATTCATCCCTATGTGTAACAAAAGGTATATAAGCAAACCTAAAAAATAAAGAAATGGGATCAGTTTCTGGAAAGACTGATTCCCTCATGTCGTTCCTTCTTGCTCCCCATTTTTCTGGCTGAATTCTCATCTGGAGCATGGATGCTATTCCATGTAAACCAAGTTATTCAGCCTCTTTTTCTCTACTAATTTTCCTACTACACTATCCGTTTCTAATCCCTCTCTATCTGTAATTAAATACGTATTTTCCTAAGGACGCCAATTCTGTCCCCACCTTCGAATCACCCTGGATCCACCAGGGCTGGACCCCGGCAGGGCATGAGTTTGAGTAAACTCCGGGAGTTGGTGATGGATAAGGAGGCCTGGCATGCTGCAGTCCATGGGGTCGCAAAGAGTGGGACATGGCTGAGTGACTGACCTGAACTGAACTGAAAATAAAAAGTCATGGAATTACAAGAGGTTTAAGCAGTTGATTGAAGTATTAGGATTTTACTATTTGGCTTTTCACAGAGAAAATAGAGACAGCTTCTTTTTGCTTTTCCCACAATAGAAATAAGGGGCATTTTCTAAAGTGGGGCATTTTTCCTTAATGTTTCCTCTACAAAGACAGAGAACCGGACAAATAACTGAGAAAATGGGTGCATTTTGTTTCTCCTAGAGAAATCGCTGGAAATCACCCTTAACTGTTGGTGCTTCCTGCTCACTAAAGGATTACAGCCTAAAAAGAAAAACCTTTGAAGTTCATTACAACAACAAAATTAAATCTTGGCAAAGACTGTAATAAGTAGAAACATAAGTGACATGGATACTGTAAAGCTTTTGCCTTAATTATCTGATAGGGAAGTTGTTTGGGTAAAAGGAAAAAGGAAAAAAAAAATTTACAGGCTAAAAAGAAAAACCTTTGAAGTTCATTACAACAACAAAATTAAATCTTGGCAAAGACTGTAATAAGTGGAAACATAAGTGACATGCATATTGTAAAGCTTTTGCCTTAATTATCTGATAGGGAAGTTGTTTGGGTAAAAGGAAAAAGGAAAAAAAAAAGTCTGTGGCTTATTATGTTTTCTGAAACAATGTTGTGGTCTTGGTCTCCTTAAAACCTAAAAGAAGAAGATTTCTAATTCAAAATAACTTTGACATCCAAACAAATATGTAATTTTTTTTCTTTTTATACAAATATTGAGTATCTTGGCAAGCCACCAACTCTATGAAGCCTCTTGTATTTATTGGCCTCTGGAAAAATTTTTTTTAATTTATTTGGTATTACAAGCTAAGTTCTCATGTTTGACTTCCTCCTAAAATAATAAAAAGTCCCTTTGAGCTATGAACTTAGATAAAAATCTTGATGTGAACACTATTCTTAAGGAATCATATATCTTGTTTCTAACAATGTGCTACTATCTTAGAATAAGATGGGAATGGTGAAGATTATATAACGCATGTTGTGAGTTAAATTATGTGCTTATTACAAAAATGATTCACATACTTTTTCTACTAAGATCTTGAAGCAAACAGACCTAGTAGCAGTAACCACTCTTAACTTATCACCATTTCTAGCTAAGACGAACCATGATTCCTTGAGAAAAGGCTGATTTCAGGTTCAGAGAAGGAAATGAACAAAAAGACTCTGGGGCATTTTGTCATTCAGAAACCAAGGGAGCTCTTTGCAAGTAATGGACTGTTGAAGAGGAAACAAGGAGTCACCTTGATGCACTGAATTTATAAAACTCTACAAATTCAAAAGATAGGAGGGAAAAAAACACACCTCATTTCTCACTAACAGGTAACTAAAGCACCATTTACTCACTCTGGAAATTGGTGATTAACGGGGAAAGAATAAAAAGCATTTGTCCTGCCTGTCTTGAATGAATAGTATGAGGGTAAACAGTCTATCAAAATCTTAACTGATGATGGAGAGGGTTTAGAGGAATTCCAGTTAATAGATATTCAAAGAATGATGAATTGATGATCATATAAAAAGCCTAATGAGATAATTGATTCAGACAGTGATCATTATCAGTATCAAACCATTTAAAAATAAGTAGATATGAAACATGACCACGAAAGGATTAAGCTATCACCTCCAAATCCACTATTTCAATTTCAAGTAGCTGAAAGTCGAAATGTGGCTGGTTAGGCCCTATTTGCCTTCTGTTATGATGCAATATTGAAGTACAATGAACCTCCTATGAAGTTTTCTTACTACAAAATGTTGATCATGAATCTAACCAGTTCTTTAGGTTTGATGATCCTTTATAACAAACACGGAGGATACAGAGTTACAACGTGGATGATGCCATTTATAAATGATAAGACAAACCTGAAATGTGGGAGCTGCACCAGGGCAACTGATTCATTTCTTCAACAAGCTAATGGAGCTATTAAGAGGCTCTTCTAGATCAAAGGGACTTAAGAGACATAACCAATATTCAATGGATGGGATCTGTTTTGATCCCAAGTCAAACAAACCATTAAAAAGAGATTTTTGAGAAAATTCAGGAAAAATGAATAATGCCTAGATGTTGCTTTTGTTAGATGTAATGATACTATGGTTATGTAAAGGTCCTTATTTTTAGAAGCTACATATGGAAGTTAAGTAGAGGGAGTGATATAATGCTAGTGATTTGGTTAAAATATTTCAGTAAAAAATGAAATAAGGATTTGATGAAACGGTTGGAATAAGATTGATAATTGTTGAATCTGGGTGATGTTTTTAAGGGGAAGATTTCATTGAAGTACCCTCTCTGATTGAAAAAGTGGGTAATAACAAGTCCTCAAAATTTATCTTATGAAAATATGTATGTGAAATTTGGGATCTAAAAGTATACAGATCTGTTTGGGCAGCAGACATCTGGTGGCTAGTGTGAATCCCTGTTTAACCATTTACAAGTTATGTGACCTTTGGATTAATCCTTTTAGGCCTCAGTTTCTTTATCTATAAAACTCAGGGAAAATAAGAATATTTGCTTCATAGAATTGTTGTCAGGATTACATAAGAATTCACGTAAAGCCTAGGACTTAAGTGCTCAAAAAACGTGAGCCATTATTGTCATTATCACTATATTTATTAAAAATATAAGAAGAACAGGATAATCATGTAATTAGAGTATTTCAGCATTAATGAAGTGAAGTGAAGTGAATTCACTCAGTTTTGTCTGACTCTTCGCGACCCCATGGACTGTAGCCTACCAGGCTCCTCCATCCATGGGATTTTCCAAGCAAGAGTACTGGAGTGGGTTGCCATTTCCTTCTCCATCAGCATTAATGAAGTGGTTTCAAATACCAAAAGCACATGAAAAGATGCTCGGCATCATTAATTATTAGAGAAATGCAAATAAAAACAACAATGAGGTATCACCTCACACCTGTCAAAATGGCCATGATCAAAAAATCTACAAACAATGAATGCTGGAGAGGGTGTGGAGAAAAGGGAACCCTCCTACACTTACGCTGGTAGGAGTGTAATCTGAAACAGCTTCTATGGAGAACAGTATGGCGGTTCCTTAAAAGACTAAAAGTAGAACTACCATATGATCCAACAGTCCTACTCCTGGGCATATACCCAGAAAAAAAAAAACAAAAACATAATTTGAAAAGATACATGCACTCCAGTGTTCACTGAAGCACTACTTACAATAATAGCTAGGACATGGATGCAACCTAAATATCCAGCAACAGATAAATGGAAAATGATATCACTTATATGTGGAATCTTGAAGTGTATAGATTTACAGATGTGGGAAACAAACTTATGATTACTAAGGGGGAAAGGTAGAAGGAGGGATAAATTGGGAGATTGGGATATACACACTACTATGTATAAAATAGATAATAAGAACCTGCTGAGTAGCACAGGGAACTCTAGTTAGCACACTGTAATGACCTATACGGAGAGGGAATCTACAAAAGTCTGAATTATAACTGATTCACTTTGATACACAGCAGAAACACAACATTGTAAATCAACTACACTCCAATAAAAATGAATTAAATATACACATTCTGATTTAATAGAATATAAACATTTCTAGATTCTGGGGGACTTGGGTTGTTTTAATTACTTGAACATTTTAGTTAATTGGTATTTATTTTGTAAAACTTATATGTAAAAGTTATTAACTTAAAAAATAGAATGAAGTACTGAAAATAAATAAGGCTTTGTCTTATAGCTCAGAAAAGTATGATACTCCCGATCCTCACTATCATTAGTATGCACACAACAATACTTGTCTGAACTATTTGACCTTTCTAATTGTTAAGATTTTTCGCAAATAGGAGCTTCTACTATGTGTGTGCTGAGGTGCTCAGCCGTGTCTGAGTCTTTCGAAACTCCATGGACTGCAGCTTGCCAAGCACTTCTGCTCGTGGAATTTTCCAGGCAAGAATACTGGAGTGGGGTGCCATTTCCTCCTCCAAGGGATTTTCCTGATCCAGGGATTGAACCTTTGTCTCTTCCATCTCCTGCACTGGTAGGCGGATTCTTAACCACTAGCTCCACCTATTGTTTATGTCTTTAACAAAGGCAGAGATAAACTCACATTTATAAGCATCTATGGTGATTACAAGATTATTAAAGCCTTCAAAATCTGAAGGTAGCTTAAGAATATAAATGAGTGTACTCATTAAAGAAGTGACTCTAAAAAGCTGGCAAACAGTCCACAAAGGCAGGATAACTTTATTTTATGCTTTTGTTTCATCTATAAGCATAAGACTCCAAAGGGTCATTCTTTTGAAATGCAGGCGAAAGCTTGGGATCAGTTAATATTGATAACTGAAAAACGGAAGTCAGTCCACTAGGACCTGAGGGGTTTGAGAGAATGAGTAAAATTCTTCATCTTATTCAGCCCCCTTTCTCCCTGACCCAGGCACAAATGTATACCTCCAAGGGGACAGAGGGAGAATTGATAAGGACAAGGAAGTTTTAAGTTATACTTTATCGAAACTTTGTCAGCAACCATATCACATAACACCATAGAGAACAGAACCCATTGAGATTTACAAATCTACGTAAATCTACGTAAGTTAAATGCTCCCTTGGCTCAAAACATTCTGTAATTGTTTATACAGAAAAATATTTGGTAAAAATAATTAAAATCCTTAGGTTGATACTGATGTCCCTTCTAAAAGCTCATATAGCATTCTATACTTCCTGACCTCTTATTAAATAACACCACAATCAATAATTGGCTGCATTTATTAGATTTTAAGTTTCTCAAGAAGAGAACATATCTGTTTTGTATTCTCTTTGTTGAGTACATGTCTGGCATATTTGAACTTTAAAAATGTTGACTTAAGTTTTCACAATAATGATGTATTGTCCTTTGATATGGAAATGACTACACAGGCATTTATATTTGTTTTGCATACTGACAGATGTGTCCCTTGCCCCTCTCACTTTCTTTTATCTGCTTGAATTCAATTGCATGCATTATTAAGGTACTTAATTGACCAAGGGGGTTTGATTTGTAGCCACTAGGTAAGTCTAGCACACAATAAATAACATATATTTTAAAAAAGTAAATTGAAAGTATAATAAATACTACAACTGAATTGGGAGGGAGGCGTTTATATTGATTTATTAGAATCCAAACCTTTTTGACTATAGTCATACTAAGAAATACATTTTTTATCATATCATCTCTTACACAGGGAAATACAAATCGATACTACTGCATGTGATATACCTGAAATAATAAAAATGTTGGTCATGGTACACTACATGAACTTTACCATCCCTAGAGGTTTGTAACTCAGAGTTTGAACCATACTACAAAGGTTTATTCTTTTGTAATAATCCCAGAAGTCAACTATTTTAAATTATTATTCTCCTTGGGATCTTTTTAACAATCCCACAGTCTATGTATTTTCCTAGTTCTTGCTAAGTTTCTTCTCTTGCACAGAAATTTCAACATTCTCTGCATTTCAGATGTCTACCTTCTTCATTTGAGGATGTACAGATGCCAACACCTTATAGACTGACATGGCTATATCTCTCTAATTATTTCTGGCTCTTTCATTAATCAGCAGGGAGTCAAACTGACCAGTATTTGGCTCTTGAAAGCACTTGGGGATAGTAATCATGTCAGTGGGCAGAAGGATGACAATATAGCATTGTGTTGGCAGGATCTATCGTTTGTGATTACCACACAGGTGGAATTTAGGAATGCTGTGCCCTTAATTTCTAAAAGTTAATGAAACCACATTGACAGAACTTGTAAGGTAAAAACACTGCTGTTTGAAGGGACTGTCTAATCTGTGACTTCTAGTTCTCAAAAGCACTGCTTTTGTTGCCTGCAACACATTATTCTCTTTTGTACATTCAATTTCACAATACAAGCTTGTATTTTATTACCAGTGTAATATCAGTTCTCTATTATAAAAATTAGTTTTACCTAAAATCTGTTTTTGTGTTTTCTTGTCTTAATACAATGCCATGTTTTACCATTACAACCTGACGGGTTACATGAATGGAAAGAATATTCATTATATTATATACACAAAGTAATTATATTTGAGACTATTATAGTGACTTAGTGACTTAGCATCTAATGTGAGAAATGTCAGTCAACAATGAGTGGAACAAAATAAGACTGTATATTTTCCCAGCTTTGGCAAATTTACCAACTCTACCACCTCAAAACAACAGTTTTAGCATTCTGTAAGCCAAGTTCTCCCAATGAATTGATTGTCCCAGTATGCTTAAAAGTCTGCTTCTTTGAAGGAGTAAATATAATTTAAAAAAATGGTGAGTACTAAGCAGGAATGAGGAAATCTTAATTGAACATGGGCAAATTACTTTCTATAATTTGTATTCTAGCAACTGAATTAAGTAAACTTTGGTCAACTCTATGCTTCTGGAATTCAATCTTGTCTGATGCCAACTGTGACACTTTTATTGCACCTAAGCTTTTCTCCTAGAAGTGAAACTATGGGAAAGTGAGGCTCATTTTCAACATCAGATTAAATTCTGTACTCTGACACTAATACAATTTTTGTGTATAAAAATTTTTGTATTTCGTATCCCCCAAATTTTGTATTTATTTGTCTTCTTTTTATACCGATGGTTCTCAACCAGGGACGTTTCTGTTCTCCCTCCACACCCTGGTTGCCCTGGGAAATATTTTGCAAATTCTACCAAGTGGCCCTAGTGGTAAAGAACCCAGCTGCCAATTCAGGAGACGTGAGACTCAGGTTCGACCCCTGGGCTGGGAAGATCCCCTGGAAAAGGGAATAGCAACCTACTCCATTACTCTTGCCTGGAGAATCCCATGGAAAGAGAAGCCTAACAGGCTATGGTCCACAGGGCCCCAAAGAGTCAGACACAGCTAAAGCGACTTGGCATGCAGGCATGCACCAGCATTGTCATGACTTGAGTGGTGGGTGTATGATACTGGCACCTAATGATGTAATCTATGGGAAATATATATATTTGGTCTTTGTCCCTGGTTCCCGGCACATAGCTCCTAAAACCCTTGGAATCCCTGGAGTGGTCACTGCCTTTTTGGCATACTAATGAGATGGTGGTCCTGAGATAGCTTCAGGATGGGGGCTGATCACAAGAAAGAACAAAGCATGATTAGAGTGTTAGAACTTTCAGCTCTATCCCCAGCCTCTGGAGAGGGGTTAGGAACTTGAGGTTGCCTAAATCACAGGAACCAATCATTTAATCAGTTCTGCCAACACAATGAAGTCTGTCTACATAATAAGAACCTCTAAATAATGGGATTAGGAGACCTTCAGGGTAAGTCATGTACTCTTCTTGTTCACATCATCACTCAAAAAAACACCATCGGTCATTTGGTCTGTTATAAAGGTGTAATCCTTTCAATAGTCTTTTTTTTTTTTTTTTTTTAATCTCAAGGCAACTTTTTGGATCCTATTTGAAAAGAATTGTTAGACACACTAAAACATATTCTTTACATTAATTTAACTGTTCATGTAATATAATAAAGTTAAGAAGCTTAAGAGTAAAAAAAAGGAGCCCCATCCAGAGTAGTGTCCAAAATAACCTGCTTACCAGCATGGTGAACAAGAGACTTGATTTGGAAGAGGAAAATAATTTTCAGTAAAATATATAACTAAATTGTGACATTTTGATAGGCAAATGTTACTAGCACAATAAACACACTGTGCTTAAAAAATAAAGCAGGATCATTTTAAACAACAACAAAAAAAACTTAGAAAAACTGACGGGGAATTTCCCTATGAATCATACTTTCCAAGTCCTTAAACAGAAAGTGATTTTGAAATTAATCATTTTAGGAAGCTGGTTTATCCACTTTGTAAGACTATCAGAATGATTACTTTTCAATATGCTCAATCAGTAACTTACCTAGGTTGTCTAAAATGTTTGAACTGTTTCTGAGTATCAGAGTAATAGGCTGTCTTCCTGAAGTAATTAATAAAGTTGATAAAGTTGACTAGTGTTTCCAGTCTATGCACTGGAGGAAACTGGTGTGATATGCACAAACGCCTGTGAGCAACAGCCATGCTTCACTTTTATGATATCTCATCTTCTCAAATAACAATTTAAAGATGTAAACTAACATGGTGTATTATGTTCATTGTATCAAAATGACTTATGCTGCCATTTTAATTCATTACTTAAAAATCCTTTCTTTCTAAAAGGATTTGGGGGGGAATGTTGGTATAACATTTCCAGTTTCAGAGGCACTCTATAATTTTCTAATGGCATTTTATTGAAAGATAGACTGGCTTATTATCATATCTAAATGTCACATTGGCAAGAGAAAATTGTATGTATAATGATGAAAATGGAAACTGCTCTGTCTTCCTGAAGTAATTAATAAAGTTGATAAAGTTGACTAGTGTTTCCAGTCTATGCACTGGAGGAAACTGGTGTGATATGCACAAACGCCTGTGAGCAACAGCCATGCTTCACTTTTATGATATCTCATCTTCTCAAATAACAATTTAAAGATGTAAACTAACATGGTGTATTATGTTCATTGTATCAAAATGACTTATGCTGCCATTTTAATTCATTATTTAAAAATCCTTTCTTTCTAAAAGGATTTGGGGGGGAATGTTGGTATAACATTTCCAGTTTCAGAGGCACTCTATAATTTTCTAATGGCATTTTATTGAAAGATAGACTGGCTTATTATCATATCTAAATGTCACATTGGCAAGAGAAAATTGTATGTATAATGATGAAAATGGAAACTGCTCTGTTTCTAAAAGCTAATTTACTTAACTACAATGAGTTATCAAAACATAATTCCAGCAAAACTGTATGATTTTTAAAATATTTTGAGTAACTTAAGCATTAACAATACTTGTAGATTCTAGGAGGAAGGAAATATAAGTGACTTAGTGACTTCTTTTAAAATATAGATCCACAAATATTCTAGCATCCCTAAGAATCTGTTTTTTTATTGACAGTCACAAAGATGTCTGTATTATCAATTTAGAAAACCCCAAAGGTAAAAATATTATTTATTTAAAAGGGAATTACATTTCTAAAAGAATGGCTGTTAACTTCCACATTCTAAGCATTTGAACTAAAAAGAATTTCAAAATGATCATTTTTACAGACTAGAAAACAGGTCAAGAGGTGCTAGTTAGGGTCTAGACCTTGTGACCCACGTCACATGGAGAAGTTGGTGTCATTGCTGTAACTAAGACCCAAGTCTACCAACTCCAAGGAAATATTCCTCTTGCTATGTGAGCATGTGAGCATCAAGCTTGCTCTTACTATGTTCAAAGGTTTTTCCCCTCTACTCTGGTCCGATAGTGAATATAAAGCAGGATTATTAATTATGCTATAGAATTATGCTATATGCCATCTTGGGCTTCCCTGGCTCAGACAATGAAGAATCTGCCTACAATGCTGGAGATCCTGGTTCGATCCCTGGGTTGGGAAGATTCCCTGGAGGAGGGCATGACAACGCACTCCAGTATTCTTGCCTGGAGAATCTTCATGGACAGGAGCCTGTAGGGCTACAGTCCATGGTGTGGCAGAGTCAGACACAACTGAGCGACTAAGCACAGCACATACACTGTATCTTAACTCCACGGAGAGGGACCCCCTTCACTGAAGAATAAAAGATATTCTGGTCATATATTATTATTTTCCAATGGAAACTACTGAGAACGCAAAGGGATCTATTACTAATACTATTGATCAGTTCAGTTCAGTCGCTCAGTCGTGTCCAACTCTTTGTGACCCCATGAATTGCAGCACACCAGGCCTCCCTGTCCATCACCAACTCCCGGAGGTCACTCAAACTCATGATCGACATTATTCTTTTTGCTTTTTAAAAGGTATACATCACAACAGATTCTATAATGTAACAAAACATAACAAAAGGTCAGGAGCACTGGGATGCTCTCTTTTGCCTTGAAGTTTGGGGCTCTGGAAAGGCTGATCTAATTGCCATATGGGACCAAAATATCCTTAGAATTTAAAGAGCTCTTGATGTTTAGAAAGTAATTTCCAGTTGTTGTTATGTACTATGACAACAGTGGAAAGGAATCAGCTTTCCTTTTCAGAAGAAAGCATAGTCAATAATCAAATGCTTGTCTGCATCCAGCAAGCAAGTCAGCAGCACTGGATTTTCAATTATCTTTAGGTCTCTGCTGTCAATTAGAAAAGATTGCATGCAAGGGCATACTGAGATCCACCTTCATTAAGCCTGGTGACCTAGGAATCTTAAAGATAAGCAAAATGGGGAAGAAATTAGCAAATGGACTTTGAGGGCTGAAACAGAAATAAAAATATTTCTACCCAAGGCCAAGTAGTTTTATCCTTAAAATAACTTAAAAAAAAAAAATCAGTCATACTGCACTTGAAAAACTTTACTTTGATGCTGTCTGTAATCACAAGTCACACTAAAGTCTGAATCCACTAGCACTGGTGACCTGAGAAACTCATTTATACTTCTTTCCAGGCAGATTACATGTACTAGCCTTTGAGAAGTAAACAGCCCTTGTACAGCTGAAAGTCCACTTATTAGTTCAGGGCCAACTGCTGCAAATTTATCAAACCTCCTATACTTTGTCCTGCTATAAAAAGGAAAATAATTTGTATTGCCCAGAGAATGGGATTGTCTTCTAGAGAAGTGGTCAGCAAATTCTAATTCTGGTTTGAGGGCTATTTCATAATGCCATTCTTAGTGTTCTTTCCATTTAATTGGCATATAGTTCACTGTTTGGAACAGGATATTACTCACTTGAATTCTTTCCATAGGGGGAAAAACAATTTTCCAGGCTCATTTCCCTGAGAATTGCTTAGATCAAGACCAAGTTGGTTGAAATAAATTGTTGATAAGATTGTGAGAATACTAAGATCTTTACTCCAAAATGCTTGGCAGAAAAACACTAATAAGAAAGTCCAAAATTTCAAAGTCAGAGCATTCAAAAGAGCAATCCCATGTGCATTTGACTGCACATTTAAAAGCTAATGTTTGTTAGAGGCTAGAGGACTCTGGGGCATAGTTGGTTGAAATAAATTGTTGATAAGATTGTGAGAATACTAAGATCTTTACTCCAAAATGCTTGGCAGAAAAACACTAATAAGAAAGTCCAAAATTTCAAAGTCAGAGCATTCAAAAGAGCAACCCCATGTGCATTTGACTGCACATTTAAAAGCTAATGTTTGTTAGAGGCTAGAGGACTCTGGGGCATTGGGGGAAGATGTTACTGAACAATACAGACCTCTGTTCTGATTTGCATGCCTTGTGTGTTTTGAGATGCATTTGATGAGTGAATTTTCAAAGGTCTGAGCAACAACGGCAGTTCCCTCTGTGAGCCAAAGAGCTCCGAGCAACCTCCCCTTGACAAGCAGAGTGAGCGACCAAAGGGTTGTCTCTGCTAATGAAATGTAACATGAGAACAGCTTTCACTGCTGTCACGTTGTGTCAAACAACAAGGCTTGGCACCAAAAGTAATCCTGAAAACATCGGACTAAAATGCTCCTTGTAAATAGAGGGGAGCTTTAAAGCAGTGAGGACTAATTATAGAAATGGGAATAAAATATTTGTGGACTACATCAAAAGGGCCAAAAGAGCGGTCCATATGTTGGCAATATCGTCTACAGTTACTGAGTCAGGGAAAGTGACTATGGTGCTTCATTGGTTCAGCAGTAATACGTCAGTCAACCTTGGTACGTCTACTGTTTTGTGCATCACACTTTTTCTGGGAGATGATGATAACAGGTCCTGCTTTGTAGACTAGCCCTATTTCTGGCTCTCTACCACAGTTTCGTCTTTACTTTGAACTTTTCTTTTTGTATTACACGCATCTATGATGACAGTCCCTTTTTTGGGACAAGGTAGAGAATAAATGAACATTTTGCATTGAGGTACATGGTGCCTCTCTTTCCTCACTATGCTCATGTTATCTCTGGAGGAGAAGCGACTTAGCTGCAAATTTATGCTAGGGTATTAGGAAAAAATGTTTAATTCTTCTTAGGAGAATCTTTAATTTTTACATTTCTTTAGAGTGAAGACAATATTTAAAACTAAAGAAATACTACATAATGTGAGATAGAAAAGTGAAAAACTAAATGTGTCCACTTCGGTGGACATCTAGGTTGCTTTCAGGGCCTGGAAGAATGGATACAGAACATGTGGTACATATGTACAATGGACTATTAGTCAGTCATAAAAAGAATGAAATAATGCCATTTGCAGCAACATGGATGGACTGAGAGATTGCCACACTGATGAAGTAAGTCAGACAAGGATATATCATATGATATTGCTTATATGTGGACTCTTAAAAAAAAATGGAACAAATGAACCTATTTACAAAAAAGAAACAGTCACAGGCACAGAAAACAAACTTACAGTTACCAAGAGGGAAAGGGGGGAGGGATAAATTGGGAGATTGGGACTGATACATACACACTATTTATATATAAATAGATAATTAATAAGAACCTGCTGTACAGCACAGAGAATGCTAATCAATACTCTGTAATGACCTATATGGGAAAAGAATCTATAAAAGAGTGGATATATGTATAATTGATTCACTTCATTGTACAGCAGAAATTTAACACAACATTATAAATCAGCTATACTCCAATAAAATTAATTCCCCAAATTAAAAAAAAAAACATCACTTCACAAAGTGGTACAAACCTTACCCAGAATAAGAGTCTGACTTTTTTTTTTGAAGTTCTACTTCTGTCTAGGAAACTTAAAAGGACCTGAGACCCTCTCACCTAGTATTGAACTCCCTCAGTCTTTTTTTTTTAAATGCCAGGTGGCATGATGGATCTCAGTTCCCTGATCAGGGATGGAACCCAGGCCCCCTGCATTGAGAGCACTGAGTCATAACCAGTGGACCACCAGGGAAGTCTCTCCGTCAGTCTAGTACTCTCTCCTCCTTTGCTGGGTTTAGCATGCTTTATTTGTCTTTCTTTCTCTCAGCATTGATGATCCATAATAATCACTACACATTGTTAGCTATTTTACTTCAAATTCTTTATAATTCCATATATGTTTACTGATCCTTACTTCTTCAAGTCAGATTCCTTTTCAGTCCATTTAGGGGACTCAATCCCTACCATTCCATCCCAAGAAGAAAATGAACTAGTGGTTTGATAAATTCTTATTTGTTAGTTAACACACTAGAACTTAAACAACAACTATCATTGTCTACTCCCCCATTCTTGAAACCCTCTCCTTCTCTGCCTTCTCTGATGCTAATTGGTTTTCCTTCTACCTCTCTACTTTCCAACTAGTCTTTGGACATGGAGTGTGTGTGTGTGTGTGTGTGTGTGTGTGTGTGTGTGAAATCTTTCCCCCTTTTCTGATTTGTCACTGCTAAAGTTCCTCAAGAATCAATCCTCAGCGCCATACTACTCTCATACACTGCATTCTCTTTCATCCACATCTCTAATTACCATTTACCATCTAGATTCTCATTATTTTCAAATGAATACCAACCTCTTCTCTGAGCTCCAAGCCTGCCTAACCATGTCTCAAAATCACCTCATATGTAACCTGAGTAAAAATGAAGTTATGATGATCCCACTCTGCACATGTGGCCACCATTCTTTATCTTCGTGGATGCCATTGCTTCCCTCTGATTTCCAGACTGAACACTCTTGCATCATCCTTGGCCTTTGTGCCCTTCATCACCAATATCCATTTCCTTAAGAAAACTAATTGGCTTTGCCATCTAACTAGCTCCAAATGCTGTTCTCTATTCACACTGCTGTCATTCTATCCTATCTGCTATCTGCTTTTATCTGGAAAATATGCTGACTGTTCTTGCTTTCACATTTTCACTCCTCCAAACAGAGGAAAGACTGCATAATTATAAGGCCAGAGCGCATAATTATAAACCAACTCACCACATTTGCTAGCCTACAAGCCTGAAGTGCTTTCTTTAAATCCTTAAATCCTTTTCCATCTTGCATATTCCAAGTCCCAGACATATTGGTTTAGTTCCTTGAATATGTAATGTCGTCTCCTAACTTGGGGACTTTGTACATGCTGTTTGTCTGTCTAGAATACTATCAACACTTCCTTGCCCAACTAATACCAGCTAATTCTTTCCTAGCCAGTACCAGCTAATTCTTCAAAATTCAGCTCAAATCTAGTTAACACGTCACTTCCTCAGAGAAATCTTCCCAGAATAATTAATGTGTGTCTCTCTCCTCCACTGGACCATAGGTACCATGATGGCAAGGAGCATGGCTATTTTATTAATTGCTTTATATGTAACCTTTTGCAGGCACACAGAAAATATTTGTTAAATAAGTGAATGCATATGACAAATGGAATGAACACGAATAATGCTGTTACATAATGGCCTGCTAGGTAATTATAGAATGTTTTAAAATCAATCAACCTATCTATGTTTCTACCAACTCATTGGAAAAGATCCTGATGTTGGGAAAAACTGAAGGCAAAAGGAGAAGAAGATGGCAGAGGATTAGATGGTTAGATAACATCAGGACATGCGTTTGAGCAAACTCCTGGGAGATAGTGAAGGACAAGGATGCCTGGCACGCTGCAGTCCATGGAGTCATGAAGAGCTGGAATATGACTTAGCTACAGAACAACATCTATCTACTTACCTACATATCTATCTACCAAGCAATGCAGAGTTAATATACATGACCACACTCAAAGATTTAGAGATTTTGTCATAACAGTTCCTCCATATGAAAAACAATACCGATAATCATCAACTGAGATCATAAATAAATGCACTCATGAATCTATACTCATATAACTATCAGAGCTTCTCAACTAAAGGGCTTAGATATGAATCCCTTCAGAGCATCAGGATAGAGTTAGAGCTGGTGAGTCAACTGGCATAAGATGCTATACTCATTTTCTATGAGTGTCATGACATATAATAATTTGGAAAGTACTGCTAAATGGGACCAGTTTGAGAGTATTTTTTGTTGTGCGGTCGGTGCCTTTTTAACTTTTTTTTAAGGTAGTGATTGAGATCGTATTTTCAAAAGCACAGTAAATTGAATCAACAGGGGTACAAACTGAATCAGTCCATAATATTAGGATCCATTCACTGTGTTATCAGGTCACCACAAAATTATGTTTAAGAACTATATATAATCATATTATAAATGCTTATAATATGATAGGTGTTAAATTGAAAAAGCAGAATATAAAATTGTAAATGACGTACAATTTTAAACACAAAGATAGTTAATAGAAGTTTTACTGGATTTGTTTAGACTGTGATTTTTGCTTTTTAATCTATATCACTATGTTCTTTTAGCATGAAAATATAACATAGTTTAATTAAAAATAGATATCACTATAAATAAAACACTGCCTTTAATTTGCTATTTTGTTTTTCTGCTCTGTATAACCCTAATCATGGAATATAGCTGTGCCATGCATGCATAAATCCCTCATTGAGCAGTTTTTATACCAAAAATTCTTATGATAATTATAATTACATATATTTCCTTCAGAAAAAGAGATATTTTGCCTATAACTACTGAGTACAAATTCAACAATAAGAAATGATAGCTAACTTGAAAATATTTCATTTAAGAAGTAGTCTATATTCATATATCAGAAATGCTTAGAATGAAATAGAATATGTGCTTTTTTCTATTTGATTTTCTGCATGGTTATTTTTTAATAAGACAGGGTAAAATTTGGAGATCAGTCTCTCTATCCAAACAGGGCTTTATCACAAGAAGTATCATAACCCAGAAGTAAATATTGAAAATAATTATTGAATTACACATCAGTCTCCCCACTAAACTGCAAGACCCACAGTATTAAAAAATATGTTTTCTATTTTGTATGCACACTGCAAAGTACAATCCTTAACTTATCATAAGCATATTTCTAAATGTTTATTAAATGAATAAAAACATAGTCTTTAAGGAAAATAATGTAATTAAAATTCCTTTCCTCTAATGAAAATACCTTTCATCATACACGCTACTTTCTGCTCTAAATAAGATTTAATGAGCTTTACCTTCAATCTGAGGTTGTCTCATCTAATGTCTTTTTGATTATAACTTCATATTTTAAAAAGGAGAAGCCTTTAGTGGATAATTAACAGCAATTAAGATAAGCTTAAACATGCCATAAAGGTAAAGTTTCTGTCATGGATAATTTTCTTTCTAGGAAGTATATCTCAGGGCACATATTCTGCAGTAGAATAGTTTTGTTCTGGTTTGGTTTTTTTGGAGAAGAGTTTTGAGAAACATTTCCCTGGGATATTTCTTTCAAGTCAGACTTTCTGGACGAGCCATTCAAATTGAACACTTAGTATGGTTTCTCTGAAAGATATGGTCTGTTTTCTGCCACTGAATCCTGACTGTGCTAACAGCTAAGTTTCTACAACTGAGTTTCTAAATGTCTCAATTGAACCCATCTTTACTATCAGTCCTACCTTTTTTCTTTTTACCCAAATAGGCATAGTCAGTGAGACAATGCCAACAATAATTTCACATGAATAAATAACATGATCATTTTAGTTGGGTTTTATAAGATACTAATCTTATCTTTAGTGGATTTTGCACAGTCAAGGAGACCTTGAAAGAATAAAGCTTACACTGCGTAGCCAAATCGTCATCTCAGTTTTAAATGGTGCAGAATTTGTGATCTATATAGAAACCCAGAGGCATTAACAAAATTACCCAGGGAATTTAATCAACTGGAGCCTGTTCCTATCCCCTGCAGTGCTGGCAAACCTCATAAGTTCCTTAAATACAAAGTGAAGGCACAATGTACTGAAGGGAATGAAATCCAATAGAAAGAGAAAACAGTGCTGTCACAAATAGATGTTTAAACATATTAGTTCAACTTAAAAATCCTCCCTGGGGAATAATTTAACAGTTTCCCTACTCTGAGCGATAAGACACCTAATTAAAAAGACAGTTTCAGCTTCAGAAATCTTTAGATGTTGATTATTTATTAGAAAGCTATAAAATGCTAACTGTGTAAAAAGCATTACAACGCCTCTTCCAGTAATTATAGTTATTTCAAAGAATAAAATGCACATTATTCATCTCTCTAGAATTTAGATCAATGGTCTTAGACTTTCATTTTTCATCAAGCTATTTCCTTTTTCTAAATAATAATCAATGTTAAGGTATGTGGGTTATGTTTTCATTTGGATTTAGTATTAACTGAATAGAAAAATTCAAACTAATTTATCCTAGTTGATTTATCTGCAAGTATAAATAAAATGATTAATTTATAATCCATTAAATTTATACTTCAAAGAACAACATTTAAATGTAGGTCATCATTTTATTGCCATTTTGGTTCTTTAATAATAATTGAACTTTAACTAAATGTTTCTATTTTATTAAAATGATACTTACAGATAATTTCCAGGCTAGGTTTAATTTTACAATATACTACTAAATTGAGACAAGTTTGCCTACATAAGATTAAAGAGTACTGTCTCAGATATAACTTGTTCTGTATAATAGATCGGCAATAAATTGTCTGAAAATCAAAACATCTAGCCAAATACATTAGAGTAAATTTCCAGTGATTACTTCTACAAATAATACCATCTACTTGTAGAGCCCTTTATAATTTACCAAGTATTTTTATATATTGCCATTAATTAAATCACTAAATAACATTATAGAGATAACATAATGAGACTGAGAGACAAACGTTAAGACAGGACCAGAATTAGCTGGTTGGCAATAACAGAGCCAGGAGTAGAACCTGAGGCTTCTAGTTCTCATTCAGAGTCATGTTTTTTTATATTGATGGAGTCTCTTCCAGTGGGAAGACCTGTTGCTACACCTATCTTCTAATTGTCTGAATCTGAATCTCAATAGATTTGCTTTCCTGCCTACCTTTAGTTAAAGCATGTGCAAATGAATCCATAAATACCCAGAATTAATGAGACATATACATAATTTAACCTTTGTAAGGCCAGAAGTACACTGAGGATATAACTAATTCATAATTGCTTTCCCACCACTGATCAGTTTTAAGCCAGTGACTGACCTTGACTTTGGGTAGAATAAAAAGGAAAAACATTCATTAGAGAATCTGTCTAAAATGTAACAGAGAAACAGAAGTAGACCAAAGATAGATTTCAGTTTAAAAGACCTTCAACTTTTTCCAGTAACTCTATAAATATTTAGATAGTTGCTCAAATACTATTTTAGATAAACTTTAAATACTATCACTAATTGTACACATAAAATGTACATAAAATGAAATGTGTGAGTATATATACACAAATATAAATATATATAAAATGATCCATAGTAACCTTATTTAAAGATATAAACTCAAGAAAAACTTTGCTGACATAAATTATAAATATGAGCATTCAGAGAGCAAGAAAATGTTCCTTTAGGGATAAAGTCTAATAATAACCAAGTTTTATAACTTTAAAACTGATAAGGAACATTAAATGACTCTCCTCTGCCATCTCAGGATGATTAATGCAAATACCAGAAACTAAAGTCTAACTTTAGCATTCATATGTATTTTAACCCAAAATAGAAAACCAGAAAATTCATACCAATCAGTCACAGTATAGGAAATACTGATGACCATGTGGAGCTTGTTCAGTGTTAACACTGGCTTAGTGTAGTTTCCTCAGGAAATCTTAGCAGAGGCACTGCTGGTACGTGACTACAGGATGTAAGTCTGCTGCTGCTGCTGCTGCTGCTGCTAAGTCACTTCAGTCGTGTCTGACTCTGTGCGACCCCATAGACGGCAGCCCACCAGGCTCCCCCGTCCCTGGGATTCTCCAGGCCAGAACACTGGAGTGGGTTGCCATTTCCTTCTCCAATGCATGAAAGTGAAAAGTCAAAATGAAGTCAAGTCGCTCAGTCCGACTCTTAGTGACCCCATGGACTGCAGCCCACCAGGCTCCTCCGTCCATAGGATTTTCCGGGCAAGAGTACTGAAGTGGGGTACCATAGCCTTCTCTGGGATGTAAGTCTATGTCCCTCCAAAGAGCAGAGGAAACAAAAACAAATTATATAGAGAAGAAAATGTGAATATATGTAGATAGCTTTGAAAATAATAGAATTTTATCTGTCTAAATGAATTATAATAATTAGTTACTTAGTTCTTGTCCAAATTTTTAATCTTCATAGATTCTCAAGGCAAAAGAAATTATTTTATCCTTTTTTAGGTTACTACAAGACCAATCAATCAGACTCTTCTCCTGCACCATCTAGTCACCAATATTAGTTGATTCAAACCTTCCTGTATCCTATATGATATCAAATACAAAATTGTATTTACTCAGGTTACCTTCCTGGGAGAAAGAACAGGATTATATAGATGATACTTTTAAAAAAATTAACATAAATTTTTTGCAGAAAATAGTCAATCTCAAATTACTTCACATTTTTGTTTAAAAAAAAAGTAAAGCTTTGTTTTAAAGTAAATTATTCTAGTAGATAAAAATGTACTGTTATATAAAAACACTGTGGTGTATGTACTATCTCATAACTTTATATACTATCTCAAATCATAACAATACAATTTGTGAAATAAAATTCATATTTTATGGCAAGACAAGAAAAATCCAAACAAAAAGTTTTCTCTGCCCTTTGGTTTCCTCTCTCCCCGCAATATGTCTTGTGTATCTGTGTCATGTATTGACCAAACCTACTCCACTGGCAGAAATACCTGCTCAACCAGAAAGACCAACATTCTCCTAGCACAATAAAACAACTCCTTAAAGATAACTTTCCTACTTGAATTTTTAAGGGGTCATATGACACTTACATCTGGATTAAGTAAGTGTCATATGACACTTACATCTGGCTGTCATTTGATGTACAGCCCTCTGTCCAAAAAAAAAATAAAAAACTTACATTACTGGTGCTTTGACTTCTGGTGGGCAGGAACAGTTCTCAGAGCTTTCTGAGATGTTCTTCCAGGTTATAACTCAAGTTTGGCTCTAACAAAATTTTCCACTTCTTTCTTAAATCAACTGATTCGTTTTCACTGACAAAGTTCAATGTAAAGCAACAGTGTACTCACATGAGGAAATATTTCTAGCCTTATTATTTGTCATACAAATTCACAAACTGGCTAACTCAACCACAATTCATTCAGAAAGTGTTTTCAGTGAAAGAAATAATGTATTTATATTCAACTATTTGTACTGGGTTTTAAACTAATCATTTTCTCTTGTACAGATGATCTTACTCACCAAATTAAGGTTTCATATTTAAGGAGAGACATACTAAGTAAGCATACCATGTAATAATTATCTTGAGCAGCTTACTTATTTTCACTCATAAGTAGTTATTTTCTTTCCAATAGAATGTTGAGCTTTAAGTTCAACAAAATATTTGACCTTATGTCTATGCAAAACCATGTTTTAAAAATCAAAATTAGGGCCCATCAGATTTTCACTTACTTTGCTTTAGCTTCTGCATCTTCATATGCTTTATTAGAAACATCATCTAATCCTCCAATCAAATGTTTGAAAGAGCTGTCAGAGAGGAAAAAAGCAGTGATTAGGATAAATCTTCACCAAAGTGGTAACAATGACAGCATAGTCAACGACACACTGAAACAATCTGAAAGGATCTAAATAAAAATGAATTTAAACATTTAATATCAGCACATTATAAAGGTACATATCAGATAATGATATAAACTGAGAGCAGGAAATGTCTTTTAAAGTGCTGTGAGATTTTACACTTTAATTTTAAACCTTTATAATGTTAATACATGCAAATGGCTTTGCTTGCCAGTTCAGTTCAGTTCAGTCGCTCAGTCGTGTCCGACTCTTTGCAACCCCATGAATCTCAGCACGCCAGGCCTCCCTGTCCATCACCAACTCCTGGAGTTTACTCAAACTCACGTCCATCAAGTCGGTCATGCCATCCAGCCATCTCATCCTCTGTCATCCCCTTCTCCTCCTGCCCCCAATCCCTCCCAGCATCAGGGTCTTTTCCAATGAGTCAACTCTTCGCATGAGGTGGCCAAAGTATTGGAGTTTCAGCTTTAGCATCAGTCATCGAATGAACAGCCAGGACTGATACCCTTTAGAATGGACTGGTTGGATCTCCTTGCAGTCCAAGAGACTCTCAAGGGTCTTCTCCAACACCTTGTTTGTAGTGAGTATTATAAAAAAAAACATGCATGAAACATGTAGGATGTTTGCTAATTTAAATATTGCTTTGTCATTTTTACATACGCTTAAAAAAATAACCTATTAAGGGAAACAACACTCTGCTTGGGGGCTGACTGGAAGGGGAAAGGAGTAGCTATTACATCAGGCCCTTGGGTAATGATCTCATCTGTGGAACAGGGTCACTAGATTGCTGGGCTAAATATACCAAGTTTTTCTTTTCTTTCTCTTTTTTCCTTTGATGTGGTCAATTTTTATAGTCTGTTGAATTTGTTACAATACTGCTTCTGTTTTTTCTTTCGGTTTTTTGGCTGCAAGGCATGTGGGTCTTAGCTACCCCACCAGGGATCCTGCATTGAAAGGTGAAGTTTAACCCACAAGTCCACCAGGAAAGTCTTTATACTAAGTATTCTTAATACAAAAAGGAACAAAAGACAATGACCAGACAAAAAGTCAAAGAATCAAGAATTGCATTCTATAGAGTATCAAGTTTTCTATAATGCACATATTCAGTTCACTTCAGTTGCTTAGTCGTATCCAACTCTTTGCAACCCCAAGGGCCGCAGCATGCCAGGCCTCCTTGTCCATCATCAACTCCTGGAGTTCACCCAAACCCATGCCCGTTGAGTCGGTGATGCCACCTAACCATCTCATCTCCTGTCGTCCCCTTCTCCTCAGGCCCTCAATCTTTCCCAGGATCAGTGTCTTTTCAAATGAGTCAGCTCTTCGCATCAGGTAGCAAAAGCATTGTAGTTTCAGCTTCAACATCAGTCCTTCCAATGAACACCCAGGACTGATCTCCTTTAGAATGGACTAGTTGNCCATGCCCGTTGAGTCGTTGATGCCACCTAACCATCTCATCTCCTGTCGTCCCCTTCTCCTCAGGCCCTCAATCTTTCCCAGGATCAGTGTCTTTTCAAATGAGTCAGCTCTTCGCATCAGGTAGCAAAAGCATTGTAGTTTCAGCTTCAACATCAGTCCTTCCAATGAACACCCAGGACTGATCTCCTTTAGAATGGACTAGTTGGACCTCCTTGAAGTCCAAGGTACTTTCAAGAGTCTTCTTCAACACCACAGTTCAAAAGCAAGAGAATGGCAAACTACTTCAGTATTCTTGCCTTGAGAAGCCCATGAACAGTATGAAAAGGTAAAATGAACTTATTAATGAGGGTTAAATGAATGAATGTGAATGAATGGGCAATAGGCAGCAGTCCATATAAAAGTTTCAAAAATATAATTAATGATAAAATAAATGATAACTGTAATCTCCATGGTTGAGAATGGTTAAAGTATTACTTTCACCATTGTTCTTTATGTGGTAAAACTGCCCATTTTCTTATTGAATATTTTAGTTACTATTAGAGAAATCTTTCTTTGAGAAGCTCCTTAAAGTGAGATGGGCTTACGTTGTAAAGTAAAATACATATCTTTAATTATGAAAAAAATGGTAATATCTGGTTGATTTCCTGTTTTCATAATATGAAATTTAAACACAGAGCATTTAAGTTATTTATCCAAAATAATAGCAGTTTAGAATTATAATCCATTTTCTCTGATACCCAATCCTTTCCTTTATAATACTTAAATATTTTAAATGCAACCAAATCTAAACATTGTGAAAAAGGCACTAACAGAGGAAAAAGGAGAATTAAGTGGTAAAAACAAAGAGCAAGAACTACTAAAATGTAGCTTTTCAAAAATACTCGGAACTATTAATACATTGTTTTCTTAAACATTTAAAATGCATAGCAATTTGAAAATTCAAATAGTTACAAAAATTCCTGTCTTCCACCTTCAGTTCAGTTCAGTTGCTCAGTCCTGTCAGACTCTTTGTGGCCCCATGGACTACAGAACGCCAGGTCTCCCTGTCCATCATCAACTCCCAGAGTTTATTCAAACTCATGTCCATCAAGCCGAGGATGCCATCCAACCATCTCATCCTCTGTTGTCCCCTTCTCCTCCCATCGTCAGTCTTTTCCAGCATCAGGGTTTTTGCCAATGAGTCAGTTCTTTGCAACAGGTGGACAAAGTATGGGAGTTTAGCATCAGTCCTTTCAGTGAATATTCAGGACTAATTTCCTGAATTAGGATGGACTGGTTGGATCTCCTTGCTGTCAAGGGACTCTCAAGAGGCTTCTCCACCACCACAGTTTCAAAAGCATCAATTCCTTGGACCTCAGATTTCTTTACATCCAACTCTCACATCCATACATGACTATTAGAAGAACCATAGCTGTGACGAGATGGAACTTTGTTGGCAAAGTAATGATAGCTTTTTAATATGCTGTCTAAGTTGGTCATAACTTTTCTTCCAAGGAGCAAGTGTCTTTTAATTTCATGGATACAGTCACCATCTGCAGTGATCTTCAGTTCAGTTCAGTTCAGTCCCTCAGTCATGTCTGACTCTACGACCCCAAGAATCGCAAAACACCAGGCCTCCCTGTCCATCACCAACTCTTGGAGTTCACAAAAATTCTTCAGCATCAGGTCGGTGATGCCATCCAGTCATCTCATCCTCTGTCCTTCCCTTCTCCTCCTGCTCCCAATCACTCCCAACATCAGGGTCTTTTCCAATGAGTCAACTCTTTGCCTGAGGTGGCCAAAGCATTGGAGTTTCAGCCTCAGCATCATTCCTTCCAATGAGCATCCAGGACTGATTTCCTTTAGAATGGACCGGTTGGATCTCCTTGCAGTCCAAGGGACTGTCAAGAGTCTTCTCCAACACCACAGTTCAAAAGCATCAATTCTTTGGTGCTCAGCTTTCTTCACAGTCCAGCTCTCACATCCATACATGACCACTGGAAACACCATAGCCTTGACTAGACAGACTTTTGTTGGCAAAGTAATGTCTCTGCTTTTGAATATGCTATCTAGGTTGGACATAACTTTCCTTCCAAGGAGTAAGCGTCTTTTAATTTCATGGCTGCAATCACCATCTATAGTGACTTTGAAGCCCCCCAAAATAAAATCTGATACTGTTTCCACTGTTTCCCCATCTGTTTGTCATGAAGTGATGGAACCAGGTGCTTTGATCTTAGTTTTCTGAATGTTGAGCTTTAAGCCAACTTTTTCACTCTCCTCTTTCACTTTCATCAAAAGGCCTTTAGTTCCTCTTCACTTTCTGCCATAAGGGAGGTGTCATCTGTATATCTGAGGTTCTTGATATTTCTCCTGGCAATCCTGATTCCAGCTTGAGCTTCTTCCAGCCCAGAGTTTCTCATGATGTACTCTGCATATAAGTTAAATAAGCAGGGTGACAATATACAGCCTT
>SJYX01015550.1:69046-98177 GCA_006410675.1 Oreotragus oreotragus | reverse complement strand
CGATCATACCATCATGATTATCTGGGTCATGAAGCTCTTTTTTGTACAGTTCTTCTGTGTATTCTTGCCACCTCTCCTTAATATCTTTTGCTTCTGTTAGGTCCAAACACTTTCTGTCCTTTATCGAGCCCATTTTTTGCATGAAATGTTCCCTTGGTGTCTTTAATTTTCTTGAAGAGAACTCTAGTCTTTCCCATTCTGTTGTTCTCCTCTATTTCTTTGCATTGATAGCTGAGGAAGGCTTTCTTATCTCTCCTTGCTATTCTTTGGAACTCTGCATTCAGATGCTTATATCTTTCCTTTTCTAATTTGCTGTTTGCTTCTCCTTTCACAGCTATTTGTAAGGCCTCCCCCAGACAGCCATTTTGCTTTTTTGCATTTCTTTTCCATGGGAATGGTCTTGATCCCTGTCTCCTGTACAGTATCACAAACCTCCGTGCATAGTTCATCAGACACTCTGTCTATCAGATCTAGTACCTTAAATCTATTTCTCACTTCTTGTATAATCATAAGGGATTTGATTTAGGTCATACCTGAATAGTGTAGTGGTTTTCCCTACTTTCTTCAATTTAAGTCTGAATTTGGCAATAAGGAGTTCATCATCTGAGCCACAGTCAGCTCCCAGTCTTGTTTTTGTTGACTGTATAGAGCTTCTCCATCTTTGATTCCAAAGACTAGAATCAATCTGATTTTGGTGTTGACCATCTGGTGACGTCCATGTGTAGAGTCTTCTCTCGTGTTGTTCGAAAAGAGTGTTTGCTATGACCAGTGCATTCTCATGGCAAATCTGTATTAGTCTTTGCCCTGCTGATTCTGTATTCCAAGGCCAAATTTGCTTGTTACTCCAGGTGTTTCTTGACTTCCTATTTTTGCATTTCAGTCTCCTATAACGAAAAGGATATCTTTTTTGGGTGTTAGTTCTAAAGGTCTTGTAGGTCTTCATAGAACTGTTCAACTTCAGCTTCTTCAGCGTTACTGGTTGGGGCATAGGCTTAAATTACCGTGATATTGAATGGCTTGCCTTGAAACTGAACAGAGTTCATTCTGTCGTTTTTTAGATTTGATCTGCGTTTTGGACTCTTTTGTTGACCATGATGGCTACTCCACTTCTTCTAAGGGTTCCTGACCACAGTAGTAGATATAATGGTCATCTGAGTTAAATTCACCCATTCTAGTCCATTGTAGTTCGTTGATTGCTAGAATGTTGACGTTCACTCTTGCCATCTCCTGTTTGACCACTTCCAGTTTGCCTTGATTCATGGACCTGACATTCCAGGTTCCTATGCAACATTGCTCTTTACAGCTTTGGACCTTGCTTCTATCACCAGTCGCATCCACAACTGGGTATTGTTTTTGCTTTGGCTCCATCCCTTCATTCTTGAATTATTTCTCCACTGACCTCCAGTAGCATATTTGGCACCTACCAACCTGGGGAGTTCATCTTTCAGTGTCCTATCATTTTGCCTTTTCATATTGTCCATGCGTTCTCAAGGCAAGAATACTGACGTGGTTTGCCAGTTCCTTATCCAATGGACCACATTCTGTCAAACCTCTGCACCATGAGCCGCCCGTCTTGGGTGGCCCCACAGAGCATGGCTTAGTTTCATTGAGCTAGACAAGGCTGTGTAATCTGATTTCAGATCTTCATCCTCCTGGTCAGATTCTTGCCATTACATTCTATTTACCAAAATCTCTATTCATATATCAACTACACGTGACCACGTCCGAGGTCAGGATCAGCCGCCGAGAGGAGCTACCCCATGCCCGAGGTCAGGGCAGTGGCCTAAAGGAGCTACCCCACACCCAAGGTCAGGGGCGGCAGCCGAGAGGTGCTACCCCATGCCCGAGGTCAGGGCAGTGGCTGAAAGGAGCTATCCCACACCCGAGGTCAGGGGCGGCGGCCGAGAGGAGCAAGCCCACGTCCAAGGAATGGTGGCTGCAGGAGCGAGGGCCGAGAGGAGTTACTACCTGTTCAAGGTCAGGAGGGGTGGCCATGAGGAGATACCCCTTGTCCAAGGAAAGGAGCAAGAGTTGCATTTTGCTGGAGCAGCCCTGGAGAGATAATCCACATCCAAGGTAAGAGAAACCCAAGATGGTAGCTGTTGGTAGAGGGCATCAGAGGGCAGACACACTGAAACCACAATCACAGAAAACTAGCCAATCTGATCACAGGAACCACAGCCTTGTCTAACTCAATGAAACTAAGCCAGTGTAGTTTGGCCTAGCCAGCCGGTGACGGTGGGCGGTCACAGTCTTGGCCGCCTCCTGGTGGTGCGCGGCCACCCCACCTCCGCCGCCGGCTCCGTGGCGACGGCCTCGCGGGGCCGCACCCGCCGGTGCCCCTCTCCGTCTATCCCTCTGCCTCAGTCCGCTCCCCGCCTGCTGCTCCCGGAGGGCCGCGCCCTGGTGTGTCTCGCTTCCCGGGCCCGCCGGTGTGTCTCGCTTCCCGGGCCCGCCGCGGCCCGGTCCTTTGCCCACTTCGCCGTCGCGTGCTGGACGAGGGGNTCCCTCTGCCTCAGTCCGCTCCCCGCCTGCTGCTCCCGGAGGGCCGCGCCCTGGTGTGTCTCGCTTCCCGGGCCCGCCGGTGTGTCTCGCTTCCCGGGCCCGCCGCGGCCCGGTCCTTTGCCCACTTCGCCGTCGCGTGCTGGACGAGGGGGAGCGCCCGTGACCCCCGCCGCGCCCCCGCTCCGGTGCGCTCGCCCGAGTGCGGGTCGGTCCCCGGTCTGTGCCCCGCAGGCCGGTCACCGTGTCCTCGCCGCCCGGCATCCCCCACCCCTCTGGGGCGGGTGGACGGACAGACGCCGAGGATGCACGTAGGTCGTCCCCGGTGAGCCGCCGCCGGGGCGGGGAAGCTCGCCACGGGGTGGGGTGGAGGAGGAGGGTCACCGCGGGCGGGACGGGGCGGTGGGGTTTCCCCCGGAGCTGTGAGCCGCTTCCCGAACCCCCTCTCCCAGCTTCCTCACCTCACGGGTGTTCCGGCCAGAGCGCCTAGCGGCTGGAGTCTATCCCCTTGCTCCCAGCACAACCGGCTCCTCGTGCCCACTCAGCGGACTTCCCTGGTGGCTCAGATGGAAAAGCCTCTGTCTACAATGTGGGAGATCTGGGTTCGAGCCCTGGGTTGGGAAGATCCCCTGGAGAAGGAAATGGCAATCCACTCCACTACTATTACCTGGAAAATCCCATGGACAGGGGAGCCTGGTAGGCTACAGTCTATGGGGTCAAAAAGAGTCGGACAGTTCAATTCAGTTCAGTCGCTCAGTTGTGTCCCACTCTTTGCCACCCCATGAATAACAGCAGGCCAGTCCTCCCGGTTCATCACCATCTCTTGGAGTTCACTCAGACTCACTTCCATCGAGTCCGTGATGCCATCCAGCCATCTCATCCTCTGCCGTCCCCTTCTCCTTCTGCCCCCAATCCCTCCCAGCATCAGGGTCTTTTCCAATGAGTCAACTCATTGATTATATGCTATGCAGCCAAAGATGGAGAAGCTCTATACAGTCAACCGAAAGAGTTGGATAGGGCTGAGCAACTTAACTTTCAAATAGCAGGGAGGGAACACAGCTCCACCCATTAATAGAAAATTGGATTAGAGACTTACTGAGCATGGCCCCGCCCATCAGAACAAGACCCATTTTGCCCCTCGGTCAGTCTCTCCCACCAGGAAGCTTCCATAAGCCTCTTACCCTTATCCATCAGAGCCAGACAGACTGAAAACCACAGTCACAGAAAACTAACCAATCTGATCACCTGGATCACAACCTTGTCTAACTCAATGAAACTATGAGCCATGCCATGTAGGGCCACCCAAGACAGATGGGTCATGGTGGAAAGCTCTGACAAAACATGGTCCATTGGAGAAGGGAATGGCAAAACACTTCAGTATTCTTGCCTTGAAAATTCCATGAACAGTATGAAAAGGCAGAAAGATAGGACACTGAAAGATGAACTCCCCAGGTTGGTAGGTGCCCAGTATGCTACTGGAGATCAGTGGAGAAATAACTCCAGAAAGAATGAAGAGATGGGGCCAAAGCAAAAACAACACCCAGTTGTGGATGGGACTGGTGATAGAAGCAAAGTCCAGTGCTGTAAAGTGCAATATTGCATAGGAACTTGAAAGGTTAGGTCCATGAATCAAGGCAAATCGGAAGTGGTCAAACAGGAGATGGCAATGGACATTCTAGGAATCAGTGAACTAAAATGGACTAGAAAGGGTGAATTTAACTCAGATGACCATTATATCTACTACTGTGGGCAGGAATCCCTTAGAAGAAATGGAGTAGCCATCATAGTCAACAGAAGAGTTTGAAATGCAGTACTTGGATGCAATCTCAAAAGTGACAGAATGGTCTCTGTCCATTTCCAAGGGAAACCATTCAATATCACGGTAATCCAAGTCTATGCCCCGACCAGTAATGCTGAAGAAGCTGAAGTTGAATGGTTCTACGAAGACCTACAAGACCTTCTAGCACTAACACCCCCCAAAAATGTCCTTTTCATTATAGGGGACTGGAATCAAAAGTAGGAAGTCAAGAAACACCTGGAGTAATAGGCAAATTTGGCCTTGGAGTACAGAATGAAGAAGGGCAAGCACTAATAGAGTTTTGCTATGAGAACACATTGGTCATAGCAAACACCCTCTTCCAACAACACAAGAGAAGACTCTACACATCGACATCACCAGATGGTCAACACTGAAATCAGATTGATTATATTCTTTGCAGGCAAAATGGAGAGGCTCTATACAGTTAGCCCTTGGTTAAAAATACAAATTTTCTATGGTTCTAATAATTCAATATTTATGATTTTTTTTTTTNTCAATATCACGGTAATCCAAGTCTATGCCCCGACCAGTAATGCTGAAGAAGCTGAAGTTGAATGGTTCTACGAAGACCTACAAGACCTTCTAGCACTAACACCCCCCAAAAATGTCCTTTTCATTATAGGGGACTGGAATCAAAAGTAGGAAGTCAAGAAACACCTGGAGTAATAGGCAAATTTGGCCTTGGAGTACAGAATGAAGAAGGGCAAGCACTAATAGAGTTTTGCTATGAGAACACATTGGTCATAGCAAACACCCTCTTCCAACAACACAAGAGAAGACTCTACACATCGACATCACCAGATGGTCAACACTGAAATCAGATTGATTATATTCTTTGCAGGCAAAATGGAGAGGCTCTATACAGTTAGCCCTTGGTTAAAAATACAAATTTTCTATGGTTCTAATAATTCAATATTTATGATTTTTTTTTTTTTTACTACTAGATAAAACAAAGTGAAGGGAAGTGACATGCACTTACAAAAGGCCCCTGTATTGATAGGACAGATAATTATTTTTGAAGTAAATTCCCTCTGACTGAGGAAAACAATTTTTATTTAATGTGTAAGTGATTTTTTAATTATGGAAAAGATTTTTAAATGAGAGGAAATTAAAATATCACGAAGAGTTCTCTTACCACAAATGACTAATAGGGACATCGTTATGTACTGAAAATTCTTTTAAATTTTTTTCTGCATAGCTTTATTGTTGTTTATGGAGATGCAAGCATGAAATAGCTATGATGAAATATGGTTTATTGTTTGACTTTATTATTTTATTTATTTATTTTTTAAGTTTATTATTTTTTTATTTTTATTTTATTTTTTTACTTTACAATACTGTATTGGTTTTGCCATACATATTATTTTGACTTTAAACCTATTATAACTTAAGCAAATGTATTCATTCTTTAAAATTCCATAAGCAATATTTTCAGAAAATAATAGGCCATTACACATATACACATACTAGAATATCTATGTGTCCATCTATACACAGAAGCACAGACGCCCAAAGACATACACACTCACATACACATAGAGATGAAGGAGTAGTCATGGCAACACTCTATAAAAAACATTTACATTTATACTCTCAATTAGAGATTAAACATATGGAATTTCTTTTCAAAATAAAAATATGCAGAACTATAATCTTGACTTTAGAATTGGACCATATGCCGCTTATAAATAATCTTTATTTAGAAAGAAATCCTGGCCAAATAATATTTTTTGAAACATGAGACAAATACATTCTGCTAATATTCTAAGTCTCCTAAAACAATAAGTTAACCAGTATAGCTAACTAGAAGTTTAAGAAAATGTAGCATTTTTGAACAATATTAATAAGTTCCAAATAACTGTCTCTGTATCTCTGCATTGATCAATGAATAATTTAGGACATCTTGATAAACATAATTGATGGCATTACAGAATTTATCATTCCTGGTGCAAGTCTGAACTAACTAGTGTTCATGTGTCCCTCTCACAGACATGCTGTAGGACTACCTGCCACCTGTATCAAACAGGTGACCCTCATCAAACAAACACTCGAAACAGTTTAGATATCACATGCCTTTTTAAATATTTACTTGGGTCTTAGGACATTTCTTGACTACAAAAGGAAAGGACTTCAGTTGTTCTAATCAGAATGGTATTATAATGAAAAGTTTTGAAAACACAATGAAGTGAGCAGAAACAATAACATTATCAATTATAGCAAATATAAGAGACTAGAGGAAAATCATTCAATTCTCTTTTAAAAAACAAACACAATTCATGTATGAGTTATATTTTAGATTTATAGAATAAAATAGTCAACCTCACATATACTGTGAGACACAATTTCAGAATAAATATAGAGAACATTAATAAGCAAAAAGTTTAATTCTGGGAATTTCAACAGCAAATCTTATTGTATACACACTAAGTTTGAAACACTCTTCTGCTACTTTTCTTGGGATGTAAAATCAAACTTTAACAAATCTTGACCAAACTTTTTGAAGGAAGTGGATAACATGTGATTAAGTGTTAGTCATTCAGTCCTGCCCAACTCTTTGTGATCCCATGGACTACAGCCCACCAGGCTCCTCTGTCCATGAGATTTTCCAGGCAAGGATACTGGAGTGGATTGCCATTTCCTTCTCCAGGAGATCTTCCCAATCCAGGGATTGAACCCAGCTCTCCTGCAATGCAGGCAGATTCTATACCAAGTGAGCTACAAGGGAAGCCCCAACATGTGATGATTAGTTTAGCGTACTGAGGCAAAAAGAGCAGATGGAAAATTCCTCTTATGCTTAACGTTATAGTTTAAACACACTTGCAAGGAAGGGGTGGAAAAGAAAGAGGAAGTAAAAAGGAATGAAGGAAGGAGAGAGGAATGGATTAAAAAAGGAGGAGGGAGAAAAAGAAGAAAGAAAAGGAGAATGGAGGGGGGAAATTTTGACTCACATCAAGAATGGTATTTATAGAATTTTTCTTTAAGAAATATCAGATATACTTTCCTAAGAATTGATTCATTTCTTCTAAGTTATCCATTTTATTGGTATATAGTTGCTGATAGTAGTCTCTTAAGATCCTTTGTATTTCTGTGTTGTCTGTTGTGATCTCTACATTTTCATTTCTAATTTTGTTGATTTGATTCTTCTCCCTTTTTTTTCTTGATAAGTCTGGCTAATGGTTTGTCTATTTTATTTATCTTCTCAAAGAATCAGCTTTTAGTTTTCTTGATTTTTGGTATAGTCTCCTTTATTTTTCACTTATTTCTGCTCTAATTTTTTTTTTCTTTCCTTCTACTAACCCTGGGGTTCTTCATTTCTCCTTTTTCTAGTTGCTTTAGGTATAAAGTTAAGTTCTTTATTTGATTTTTCTCTTGTTTCTTGAGGTAAGCTTGTACTGCTATGAACCTTCCCCTTAGCACTGCTTTCACTGAATCCCATAGGTTTGGGGCTATTATGTTAAACTGAACCAGAAAGAAACGGAGAATCTTAACAGACCCATCACAAGCACAGAAATCAAAACTTTAATCAAAAATCTTCCAACAAGCAAAAGTCCAGGACCGATGGCTTCACAGGTGAATTCTGCCAAAAATTTAGAGACGAGCTAACACCTATCCTACTCAAACTCTTCAAGAAAATTTCAGAGGAAGGTAAACTCCCAAACTCATTCTATGAGGCCACCATCACCCTAATATCAAAACCAGACAAAGATGCCACACAAGAAAACTACAGGTCAATATCACTGATGAACATAGATGCAAAAATCCTCAACAAATTCTAGCAAACAGAATCCAACAACATATTAAAAAGATCATACATCATGACCAAGTGGGCTTTATCCCAGGGATGCAAGGATTCTTCAATATTCACAAATTAATCAACGTGATACACCACATTAACAAATGGAAAGATAAAAACCATATGATTATCTCAATAGATGCAGAGAAAGCCTTTGACAAAATTCAACAGCTATTTATGATAAAAACTCTCCAGAAAGCAGACATAGAAGGAACATACCTCAGCATAATAAAAGCCATATATGATAAACGCATAGCAAACATTATCCTCAATGGTGAAAAATTGAAAGCATTTCCCCTAAAGTCAGGAATGAGACAAAGGTGCCCACTCTCACCACTGCTATTCAGCATAGTTTTGGAAGTTTTAGCCACAGCAATCAGAGAAGAAAAAGAAATAAAAGGAATGCAGATTGGAAAAGAAGAAATAAAACTCTCAGTTTCCAGATGATATGATCCTCTACATAGAAAGCCTTAGAGACACCACAAGAAAATTACTAGAGCTAATCAGTTAATATAGTAAAGCTGCAGAATATAAAAATAATACCCAGAAATTCCTTGCATTTCTATACACTAACAATGAAAAAACAGAAATTAAGGAAACAATTCCATTCACCACTGTGACGAAAAGAATAAAATACTTAGGAATAAATCTACCTAAAGAAACAAAAGACCTATACACAGAAAACGATAAAACACTGATGAAAGAAATAAAAAATGACACAGATGGAGAAATATACCATGTTCATGGGTTGGAAGAATCAACATGATGAAAATGAGGATACTACCCAAAGCAATCTACAGATTCAAAGCAATCCCGATCAAGCCACCAATGGTATTTTTCACAGAACTGGAACAAATAATTTCACAATTTGTATGGAAATACGAAAAACCTCGAATGGCCAAAGCAATCTTGAGAAAGAAGAATGGAACTGGAGGAATCAACCTGCCTGACTTCAGACTATACTACAAGCTACAGTCATCAAGACAGTAGGGTACTGGCACAAAGACAGAAATATAGATCAATGGGGCAAAATAGAAAGCCCAGTGATAAATCCATGCATCTATAGACATCTTATCTTTGACAAAGGAGGCAAAAATATACAATGGAGAAAAGACAATCTCTTTAACAAGTGGTTCTGGGAAAACTGGTCAACCACATGTAAAAGAATGTAACTAGAACACTTTCTAACACTGAATACTAAATAAACTCAAAATAGATTAAAGATCAAAATTTAAGACCAAAAATTATAAAACTCCTAAGGAAACCATAGGCAAAACATTCTCTGACATAAATCACAGGAAGATCCTCTATGACCCTCCTCCCAGAGTAATGGAAATAAAAGCAAAAATAAACAAATGGGACCTAATTAAACTTAAAAGCTTCTGCACAACAAATGAAACTATAAGAAAGGTGAAAAGACAGCTTTCAGAATGGGAGAAAAGATGTGTATAAGAGACAGGCCATGGACTGCGGATAGCACCAGAAGCTAGGAGAGGCATGGGCTGCTGCTCACGGCCTCCAGGAGGGGCCGACCCTACAGACACCTTGGTTCAAGTGTCCATCCTCCACACAGAGAATACATTTCTGTTGTTTTAAGCCACCCAGGTTGAGATAACTTGTAGTCACAGCCCTAAGACTGGGTTCCTATACAGCTTCTTCTTATTCCCATCCCCTGAGTGTGGTCCTCGCCCAAAGCCCTGCCCTGTTCTCTCTGTGCTCCATGAGGTCTTTCTGCTTCAGTGCCCACCTCACCTTCGTGAAGCTAAGAGCCAGCAGAGGTGCTGACAAGACTGGTACAAGCACCCTCCCTGCTGGGACCCTGAGGCCATTTCTCGTTCTTTCTAGGCTTCAGTTGTCTTATTGACAAAACTTCTTACTTTTAGCCTTGCTGCAGTGATGTGATGAAATGACGTTTGTGAGAAACCTCTCCCTCCATTCACATTCATAAGCAATGCTGTTTTTCGCTCCAGCCCCAGCTCTAAACCTAAATCTTCCCATGCAGAGCATGGCTGTATCATGGCCTCATTGACTCCTCAACCTCCTCTCTCCCAGCCAGAGCAGCCTTCCTTCCCACCCATCTTTCCTGTATGTGAGCTAAGCCACCAGTCAGGCAGGAGGAAATGGGGAGCTGGGGACAAGCCTCCCCCATCAAAGATGCTCCAGGATTAAGACAAGCGGACCAGTGTTTATCCTCCAGCACTCCCTCCTGTCTAGGGAAGCACTAATTGTGACCTGTGAAATGAAGTTAACACTACTGTTTCATGATTCCACAGGAAAACTAAAAGTGGGAGATGCTCAGAACTAGGACAAATAATCCTAAAATTTATATGGAGCCACAAAAGACCCCAGATTGTCAAAACAATCCTGAGGAAAAAGAACAAAGCTGAAGGCATAACTCTTCAGGCCTTCATTCACACAATGCTACAAAGCCACCGTAATCACAGTATTGGCACGAAAACATATATAGATCAATGGAACATAATAGCACAGAAACAAACCCACACACCTATAGTCAATTAATGTACAAAAAGGAGGCAAGAATATACAACAGAGAAAAGACAGACTTCAGCAAGTGGTGTTGGGAAAGCTGGACAGCCACCTCTGAATCAATGAAATTAGACTACTCCCTCACATCATATACAAAAATAAACTCAAAAAGGTTTCCTAAATATAAGACATGACATTATAAAATTCCTAGAAGAGAACATAGGCAAAACATTCTCAGGATATAAATTTCAGCAATATTTTCTTGGATAAGTCTCCCAAGGCAAAAGAAATTAAAAATAAACAAATGGGACCTAATGAAACTTAAAACCTTTTGCAGATTAAAGGAAACCATCAACAAAATGAAAAGACAACTTACATAATGGGAGAAAATATTTGCAAATGAGGCAACTGGCAAAGGCATCATCTCACACCTGTCAGAATGGCTTCATCAAAAAGGCTACAAGTAATAAATGCTGGAGAGGGTGTGGGAAAAAGGGAACCCTCCTACACTGTTTGTTAGTGGGAATGTAAATTGGTGCAGTCACTATTGAAAACAGTATGGAGGTTCCTTTAAAAGTAGAACCACTATATGATCTAGTAATCCAACTTCTGAACATATATCCAGAGAAGACCATGATTTGAAAAAATACTTGCATCCCAGTATTCATAGCAGCACTATTTACAGCAGCCAATACATGGAAACTACCCAAGAGCCCATCAGCAGATGACTGGTTAAAAATACATGGCATATAATATATACCCTGGAATATTATTCAGCCATAGAAAGGACAAAATATTGATATTTTCAGCAACATAGATGGACTTAGAGAATATCATATTCAGTGAAGTTAGTCATAAATATCTGATATCATTTATATGTGGAATCTAAAAATTGAATCTACATACAAAATAAAAAGAGACGCATATAGGAAAGAAACTCATGGTTCCCAAAGGGGAAAGGGAGGGAGGTGAGGGATAAGGAGTTTGGGATCAACAGAAACAAAGCATTCTGTATGAAATAGGCAGCAGGGTTTACTGTATTTATCACAAAGGGCTAGCTATATTCAGTATCCTATAATAAGCAATAATGGAAAATAATCTGAAAAATATATATAACTGAATCATTTTGCTGTACATCTGAAGCTAACACAACCTTGTAAATCAACTATATATTTTTTTTTAAAGAAGGCAGAAGATGACTTGTGACTTGAAAAACTCAAATCCACCGTATACTTCTCTGCTTAAACATTTAGCTCACTTCCCACCACTTCCTTCAACCTATACTCCTGCACAAACCTGCTCACCACGGCTCTGGAAAGTTGGGACCACATTTTCTCCACCCTAAGCATAGTCTTCTGAACATTCTTTTTGCCTCTGATCTCAGACAGAGGGAAATGGAAAGAATGGGTATTTGTCCTGGAAACGGCAGCAAAGGGAACCCTAAGGCAGGGGTGTCACTGTGGGCACTGAAGGTTGATGGTTTCTTTTTTTCTACTTAAAAAACTTTTATTTTATATTGGAGTATAAGTGATTTCCTATGTTGTGTTAGTTTCAAGTGTATACCACAGTGACTCAATTGTGTGTGTGTATATATATACTTTTCTTTTTCAAATTATTTTCCCATGTAGGTTATTACAGAACATTGAGTAGAGTTCTTCGTGCCATATAGTAGGTCCCTGTTGGTTATCTTATATATAGTAGTGTGTACACATTAATCCTATTCTCCTAATTTATCCCTCCCTCTCACCTTTCCCCTTTGGTAACTAAGTTTTTTAAGTCCATAAGTCTGTTTGTTTTGTAAATATGTTCATTTATATCATTTTTTAACAAATAAGTGATATCATATGTGCTTAGTTGGTCAGTTGTGTCCAACTCTGCAACCCCATGGGCTGTAGTCCGCCAGGCTCCTCTGTCCATGGGGATTCTCCAGCCAAGGATACTGGAGTGGGTTGCCATGCCTTCCTCCAGGGGATCTTCCCGACCCAGGGATCAAACCCAGTTCTCCTCCATTGCAGGTGGATTCTTTACCATCTGAGCCACCAGGGAAGCCCGGATATCATATGCTGTTTGTCTTTCTCTGTCTCACTTGTGCAGGTTGACATTTCACTGCCACCACTTCACACCTGATCACTCTACCGTGTTTCCACTCCCTTCCTCAGCTGAACCTTCAACAAGAAAAGTGTCCAATACCAAGCAGGCGCTCTCCGAAGCACCAGATATAGGGCTAAGCACTTTGTTTGCATCAGTAACCCACTCCTCACCACCACCCAGTGACATGGACAGGGAAGTCACTCACCCAGGCAAGTCTGTACAAAATCAACACACAGAAATCCCTTGCATTCCTATAAACTAATAATGAGAAAATAGAAAGAGAAATTAAGGAAACAATTCCATTCACCATTGTAACAAAAAGAATAAAATACTTAGGAATATATCACCTAAAGAAACGAAATATCTATATATAGAAAACTATAAAACACTGGTGAAAGAAATCAAAGAGGACACTAATAGATGGAGAAATATACCATGTTCATGGATCACAAGAATCAATATAGTGAAAATGAGCATACTACCCAAAGCAATCTACAGATTCAATGCAATCCCTATCAAGCTACCAGCGGTATTTTTCACAGAACTAGAACAAATAATTTCAAGATTTGTATGGAAATACAAAAAACCTCGAATAGCCAAAGCAATTTTGAGAAAGAAGAATGGAACNGATGAAATATTAACAGCAATTTAGAAGATACATCTTTTTGTGTATCTGTGCCTGTCTCTTATACACATCTCAGTGACAGTAACTCAGTGGGTAATAATTTCAGCTATTAGGATGTTTTCATTATTAAGCCAAAATATCCTTGTGAAGGGGGTTGATTACTCAGTGGTATGTCTAAAAATGTATAATTTTATTTCTCTGTTGTGATATAAGGAGATTTCATTGAGAGAGTAACAGGCTATGATATCATTAGAAAGGCAGTTCAAACATCAGAGATCAGCATTACCATGCTGCTAAAAACCAATAGCATTTGTATTTAATTTTATGGTTTACAAAGCACTTTTTATATTCATACATCATGTATGCATTCAATAATATATAGTAGTTAATTTAGTCTTCATGATCTCCTATCACCAATTATTATCATTAGAAAGGCAGTTCAAACATCAGAGATCAGCATTACCATGCTGCTAAAAACCAATAGCATTTGTATTTAATTTTATGGTTTACAAAGCACTTTTTATATTCATACATCATGTATGCATTCAATAATATATAGTAGTTAATTTAGTCTTCATGATCTCCTATCACCAATTAAACTATGCTGTTTAGAAATCTTGTATAAAAATATTTAAAATAGAATTTTTTCAAATTCAGAATAGGATGTGAGAAAATCTCAAAACCTCTTTAGAACATTTTTTCTTGATTACATTCTAAAATAAGGTGGTAATCTATTCTTAATGATTAAAGATTAAAACAAAATAAGTCAAAAGTAAAATCTTAAACCAGAAACTATTGCAAACACTTCAATAGTGCTAAGCAAAATGTTTGTCAAACGTTATTTGTGCTCTCTTAATTTGACAGGTGTATATGATTATAGCCCATTAGATTTTTGTAACATGGATCTTGGATAAATCCTTTAAAACCTGTTTATTAAAAGAAAATATAAATTTAGTCTTCCAACTGGGACACCTATGACTAAGTCTAAGCTTTTAGAATCATCTTTCATTATTTTACTTCTTTTATGGAAAAAAATCTAATAATTCACTTTGTGACTTCAGGTAAAATCTCTTGTGTTTGTCACGTTATTTTTGTTTATCTTTAACTAGAAATTGCACGAAGAAGGTGATGGCACCCCACTCCAGTACTCTTGCCTGGAAAAGCCCATGGACAGAGGAGCCTGGTAGGCTGCGGTCTATGCGGTCGCGAAGAGTCAGACATGACTGAGCGACTTCCCTTTCACTTTTCACTTTCATACATTAGAGAAGGAAATGGCAACCCACTCCAGTGTTCTTGCCTGGAGAATCCCAGGGACGGGGGAGCCTGGTGGGCTGCCGTCTATGGGGTCACACAGAGTCGGACACGACTGAAGTGACTTAGCAGCAGCAGAGATTGTAATTATTAGTGGTTTATGCTAGCAAGTAACATATGAATACATTTCTTCAGAGGGATCATGAGTCCCAAATACAATAAAACTAAACAACTTCTACATTTATTTTCAATTATCCACCCCTCCATTCATCCACCCATCCATCTATTCATCCAGACACACATACAAACTTAGGCAATGCCTACAATCCAAGAAGAACAGCTCAAGCTACCGTGGATTATACAAAGAGAATAAGAAACACCTGAAAGGAATTTACAGGTGCTTGAGAAGACTCTTAAGAGTCCCTTGGACAGCAAGGAGTTCAAACCAGTCAATCCTAAAAGAAATCAACTCTAAACATTCATTGAGAGGACTGATGCTGAACCTGAAGCTCCAATACTTTGGCCACCTGATGTGAAGAGCTGACTCACTGGAAAAGACCCTGATGCTGAGAAAGATTGAGGGCAGGGGGAGAAGTGGGCAACAGAAGATGAGATGGTTGGATGGTATCACTGACTCAATGGACATGAGTTTGAGTAAGCTCTAGGAGTTGGTGATGGACAGGGAAGCCTGGTGTGCTGCAGTTCATGGGATTGCAAAGAGTTGGACAAGACTTAGCAATGACTGATCAACAACAACTACTCATGTATGGTAGAGTTCTTAGCAAATATGAGGTATTGGGTTTGGCATATTATCTTCTGAATATCTGAATAATCTGAAACAAATCCTATTTTTCTATGCCCCTTTGTTCCCAGACACCATTCTCTCTCTTAGGAATTATTTCCATAGGAACAGAATTTCCTTTTATTATATATTAATATGTGTGTGTGCATGCTAAGTTTCTTCAGTAGTCTTGGCTCCTCTGTCCATGGGATTCTCCAGGCAAGCATACTGGAGTGGGTTGCCATGCCCTCCTCCAAGGGATCTTCTTGACCCAGGGATTGAACCTGTGTCTTTTGTGGCTCCTGCATTGTAGGTGGATTCTTCACTGCAGAGCCACAGGGGAAGCCCATATGTATTTACACACACACACACACACACACACATTTTTACTACCACTTTTGTCCTTACACAGTAGGCAGGGTTATCTTTCTAAAAAGTAATTCAGATCATGTCAGTCCTCTATACGCTCTCTGACTGATTTTTCTCCTACTATACGCCCTCTGACTTTAAAGTACATCAAGCTTCCATCTGACTCAGAGCCTTTGCCCTCTGCCTGGAACATTTTTTCTCTAGATCTCTGCATGGCTTTTTCTTAAAGCTGCTAATGCCTCAGCTGCACTGTGTCCTCTTCAGACATATCTTCCCTACCAAAGATAGCAAAGTAGCCTTTACCATAAACCCTAACTGCTGTTACTCTCTGTCACTTTAACCCCCTTTATTTTCATATCAGCATTTATCACTTGTTAAAAGCTTCTTTAAGTGCCGTACTGCACATTAGGGTACGTGTGTCTTTTTGAATTCTGGTTTTCTCAGGGTATATGCCCAGTAGTGGGATTGCTGGGTCATACTATAGTTGTATTCCTAGTTTTTGTAAAGGAATCTTCATACTGTTCTCCATAGGTGCCTCAAGAGGAAGGGGATATATATACACACACACACTTATGGCTGACTCTCATTGTTGTATAGCAGAAACCAACACATTGCAAGGCAATCTTCCTCCAATTAAAATTTTTTAAAAAACCTACTTTGTTAAAATATGTTGTTTTTCCCACAATACAATTAGTTTCACGAGATCAGGAACCGAGTGTATCTTACTCATCAATAACCCTCTAGTATATTAATATAACAGAAATTTGAAATGGTGGGTCTATTCACTCATTCATTTATTGTGTGACCAGGAGAAGACAAGAAAACTTAAGTTTCCTGAAGCAAAGTCTTACGTAAAGTTCAAGGTTTATGAGTTGAAAGTATGTGCCTCTTGAGAATTCAGCTATATGAATGATCAATTTTCGGGACAAAGGTTTAGTTAAAATGTACTAATCATCTAAATGTTGGATCCTAATGAAGACATGCATTGCTATAAATGTGGGTGAAAGTGGTTTGAAACACTTAGTGATTTATCATTGAATTATATATAGGACATTAACTTAGGCTAATTATTTTAGCTTATAATGGTGTTTCTAGTCACAAATTCCAATTGCTGTGAAATGTTTCATTTAAGCCCAGTTTGGTGATTGCAGCCATGAAATTAAAAGACATTTACTCTTTGGAAGGAAAGTTATGAGCAACCTAGACAGCATATTAAAAAGCAGAGAGACATCACTTTGTCAACAAAGGTCCGTCTTGTCAAGGCTATGGTTTTTCCAGTGGTCATGTATGGATGTGAGAGTTGGACTATAAAGAAAGCTGAGCACAGAAGAATTGATGCTTTTGAACTGTGGTGTTGGAGAAGACTCTTGAGAGGCCCTTGGACTGCAAGGAGATCCAACCAGTCCGTCTCCTAAAGGATATCAGTCCAGGTATTCACTGGAAGCACTGATGCGGAAGCTGAAATTCCAATACTTTGGCCACCTGATGCAAAGAGCTGACTCACTGGAAAAGACCCTGATGCTGGAAAAGATTGAGGGCAGGAGGAGAAGGGGACAACAGAGGATGAGATGACTGGATGGCATCACCGATTCGATGGACGTGAGTTTGAGTGAACTCCAGGAGTTGATGATGGACAGGGAGGCCTGGTGTGCTGCAGTTCATGGGGTCACAAAGAGTCGGACACAACTAAGCAACTGAACTGAACTGAACTGAAAGTTAAAGAACAAATTTAAAAATGTAGCACAATTTTCACTTTCAATTAAAAGCAGAAGAGATTAGAATCAAATCTCATGTGGTAGTTTAGCCTTTAGGGTTATAGGGAGAAATGATAGACTGCCCTGGCATGCCAAATTCATTTCATTTTCTTCAGATTATTCTAATTTCAAAGCAGAATCTATGGCAACAGTGGATATTTTGTCCATTTAATATTTTTCAAGCTTATTTACTTAGAAATTATTTAAAATTTATGTTTATATGTTTTAATCAAAATTGTTTGAAAATAAATAGGCCATTTTATTAAAAACAATAAAAATACCTAGATGACAATATCAATAGTTTAGTTAATGTAGAGTTATAAACTGTATCAGATACTAGTCAAAGCAATCATTTTTGGTAACTATTTAAAGACTGCCTCTAGAAAACTCTGGTAAGAAATATTGTATGGGAACATAAAATTCTATGAATGTCACTGATTTTTTTTAATTAAACTGAAAATGAAATGCTAGGATGGCACAATAAATTTATCTCAAAATATTTTTTTAGTACACTTATTTATGCCTTGAAACTGAAACAAAGACAACATTAGCTTCTAGCATAACATTTTTTACTTCAAAAATCAGTGTCTGAACTTCTTATTTTTTATTTATTCTGCTCTTTTTATTTCTTCCAAAAATCATTAGAAGCTGAGATAAATGTATCCTTTGATGTCATAAATTAGTGATCAGAAAATCTTGAAATAACAAAAATATCAAGCAAAATATGAAAATAATAACTAGCATGTGTAAGAAATTGTACGAACTATTTCATGTTAGTTTATCCTGTTTTACAGATAAAAGCAGCTGAAGGTTAGATGACTAGTAGGGTTTGACTCAACTGGGCTCTAACACAATATTGCTCATCATTCACATAATTTTTTTTATCTCCCAATATGGAGAGCTAAAGCCAGTTAGTTAACAGCTGGTACTAGAATTTGACATCAAAAACTACTTTCTCTCACAGATAACTTTATTTTAACAGATCATCTTCCTTCTTCTATTGCATTACATTTATAGAAGTTCCAATTAGGAAATATATTAGACTGCTAGCGATGTGCTAACAAAATGCTACAGACTGTATGGTTTAACAATGAAAATCTATTTTCTCACAGTTCTGGAGGCTAGGTGTCCAACATCAAGTTGGCAGCAGGGCGGGTTTCAGGTGAAGCCATTCTTCCCAATTGATAGCTCCTTCTTCCCGTGTCTTCACATGGCCTTTCCTCTGTGTGCATACCCTCCTGATGTCTCTTCTAATTTTAAAACACCATTCCTCTTAGATTAGGGTCTTCCCTGGTGGATCAGATGGCAAAGAATCTGCCTACATTGCGGGAGACCCAGGTTCGATCCCTGTGCAGGGAAGATTCCCCTGGAGAAAAGAATGGCTACCCACTCGAGTATTCTTGCCTGGAGAATTCCATGGACAGAGAAGCCTGGCAGGCTACAGTCCACGAACTCAGAAAGAGTCAGACATAACAGAGAGACTAACACCTCTTAGAGTAGGGCCCCAGTGCTCTGGCTTCATTTAACTTTGATTACCTTGTAAAGGTCCTATCTTCAAATATAGTCATACTCAGGGACTAGGGCTTCAACACATGGATTTACAAAATACTCAGTTCATAACAGAAAGTTTTCTGAAGAAATATTAACAGCAATTTAGAAGATACATCTTTTTGTGTATCTGGGCTATTTAAGAAAATTATTTTTGTAATTTGTGAGAAGTTCATAAAAACTAAATTCTTGCTTCTATTTCTTACCCTGGGGCTAAAGCAAAACGACTTTATCATTGTATTTCTCTCCCCGAGAAAGTGCCCCAACTTCTTTCTACAGCAAATCCTGTTTTCATTACTCCCGGTCACAAACTCTATCATTACTCTCCATTCTTGCTCTGTACATTACAACAGCTCTTATTGTTTCATTGTCTCCCTTAGGCATTTCCTTCCTTTCAGTCAATAAATAGGATGGTCTCTCCAATCCTAAAACACAAAACAATCCTTATGACTACATAGCCAATTTGAATAAACCTCATTTCCTATCTTGAATTCTTTTTATTATTATTATTTTTTATTTAATTCTCAACCGACTGCAACCTAGCATTCTGCTCCTATTTTTTCTTGTACTCTCATCACAATTTTCCCCTCAGAGTTATCACTTACCTGCTGTTAATCTTGGTGGGGGTTTTCCAGCTCCCACTCTCCGTGACCTACCTGAGGAGTCGTGGCCCTGCTCTACTGCTGGCCCTGCTGGACTTCTCTGTTTTGTATCCGTGAAGCAAAAACTTGTGCAGTTCTCTGAATTACTCTATTCTTTCCCTGGATTTTCCTCCTTTCCCTCCTCTAGATTACTTTTCAGCATCTGCCACACATATTTTTCCCTCTCCTATCCCTCCATTCTAAAGGAGATCAGTCCTGGGTGTTTTTTGGAAGGACTGATGCTAAAGCTGAAACTCCAATACTTTGGCCACCTCATGTGAAGAGTTGACTCAATGGAAAAGACTCTGATGCTGGGAGGGATTGGGGGCAGCAGGAGAAGGGGACGACAGAGGATGAGATGGCTGGATGGCATGACCGACTTGATGGACATGAGTCTGAGTGAACTCCGGGAGCTGGTGATGGACAGGGAGGCCTGCGTGCTACGTACAATTCATGGGGTCACAAAGAGTCGGATACGACTGAGCGACTGAACTGAACTGATCCCTTAAGGACTTCCCTGGTGGCTCAGATGATAAAGCGTCTGTCTACAATGCAGGAGACCTGGGTTCAATCCCTGGGTTGGGAAGATCCGCTGGAGAAGGAAATGGCAATCCACTCCAGTACTATTGCCTGGAAAATCCCACGGACAGAGGAGCCTGGTAGGCTACAGTCCATAGGGTCGCAAAGAGTGGGACACCACTTACACTTATCCCTTAAAGGTAAGCAGTTACCCAAGTTAGGTCTTTTGCCCTCTTTCCCCACTCAATTGTTTGACTTATTTTTCTTACATATTTATTATTTACAACATGTTCAGTCTTGTTTTTATTACCGGCAGCACCTCAGTGAAATCTCACAACTTTACGAGGTAAATATAATGACTCCCATTTTATAGAAGTTTTATAGCAGGTTTTCTAAAAATCAGAGCTACTGACATTTTGCATCAGATTATTCTTTATTATAGAGTCTATACTGTGCATTGTAGAATATTTAGCAATTATCCTCACCTTTACCCACTAGATAGCCTTAGAAAGCACAGTTGTGACAATGAAAAATATCTCCAGACAGTGTCAGTGTCTCCAGGTTAGAACAAGAAACAAGACATGAGGCTTACAGAGATTATGTAACTTGCCTAAGACTACAGAGCTGGAAAGGGGGTAAATCTGTGATATGATCCCAGGTAGGCTGATCTTTACTGGACCCTATGGTACCCCACTCCAGTACTCTTGCCTGGAAAATTCCATGGATGGAGGTGCCTGGTGGGCTACAGTCCATGGGGTCGCTAAGAGTCGGACATGACTGAGCGACTTCATTTTGACTTTTCACTTTCATGCACTGGAGAAGGAAATGGCAACCCACTCCAGTATTTTTGCCTGGAGAATCCCAGGGACTGCGGAGCCTGGTGGGCTGCCATCTATGGGGTTGCACAGAGTGGACACGACTGAAGCGACTTAGTAGTAGTAGCAGTTCGTATATAATATGCTATTTACCCTTTTCTCTAAGCTCTCCCAGGAAATACAATTTACTCTTAAGACTGAAGTTAGGATCCCCAGGCAAATATACTGTTAAATCTATATCTCTGTCGTCATACTCTCCAGGTCCATACTGCAATGATGTCACTCAGTGTCATATGCATATTTCACCAGTGTTCCAAATTCATCTTAGCCTTAACTGCATGAATTATCTTCCATCAAGACTTGCAGCTAAATTCCCTGTATCTCTTAATGGCATTATCATTTAACCAGTGATGCAGGCTAGACACCTTATACCAAGTTATTCAGGCTATTGACATGGTTCCTTACTTCAAAAGCATCATACTTATTTTCTCTGTCTCAGTCTCTCCCATTCTACTCTTTTAAAAAGATTCCTCCAACTGAATCTAGCTTACTAGTTAAAACAATTTTTGATATAAAATCAACAATTTAAACACACTATACTAGACAGATTTTGGTCTTGGAGTCAGACTGAACTATGTAGCCCTAAAAAGTCATTGAGTCTGATTCTCAGTTTTTTTTTTTTTTCTGGAATATCTTATGTCATCTTTTCTCATAAGACTATTGTGAGGGTTAAATGAGATGAAAAAGTATTAAAACAAAGATTAGGAAAGGGATATGAAAAAATCAGGAGTTTGGGATTAATTTATATATACTATTATACATAAAATAGATTACCAACAAGGACCTACTGTAAAGCACAGGGAACTATAATCAAAATCTGTAATAACCTATAAGAGAAAGTATCTGAAAAAGTGTTTGTGTATATANATGAAAAAGTATTAAAACAAAGATTAGGAAAGGGATATGAAAAAATCAGGAGTTTGGGATTAATTTATATATACTATTATACATAAAATAGATTACCAACAAGGACCTACTGTAAAGCACAGGGAACTATAATCAAAATCTGTAATAACCTATAAGAGAAAGTATCTGAAAAAGTGTTTGTGTATATATGTATATATAAGTGCTGCACTCAATATGCCAGCAAATTTGGAAAACTCAGCAGTGGCCACAGGACTGGAAAAGGTCAGTTTTCATTCCAATCCCAAAGAAAGGCAATGCCAAAGAATGCTCAAACTACCGCACAATTGCACTCATCTCACATGCTAGTAAAGTAATGCTCAAAATTCCCCAAGACAGGCTTCAGCAATATGGGAACCGTGAACTCCCTGATGTTCAAGCTGGTTTTAGAATAGGCAGAGGAACCAGAGATCAAATTGCCAACATCCGCTGCATCATGGAAAAAGCAAGAGAGTTCCAGAAAAACATCTATTTCTGCTTTATTGACTATGCCAAAGCCTTTGACTNTCTATGGGACTGCACAAAGTCGGAAATGACTGAAGCAACTTAGCAGCAGCAGCAGCAGCTTATGTCTATTAGCATACACAGACACGTATATATTCATATTGTTCTATCATTTATGGAATTTACAGTATTAGACCAATATAAGACTTCCCTGGTGGCTCAGATGGTAAAGAATACACCTGCAGTGCAAGAGACATGGGTTTGATCCTTGGGTCAGAAAGATTCCCTGGAGAAGGGAATGGCTACCCACTCCAGTATTCTTGCCTGGAGAATTCTATGGACAGAAGACCCTTAGCACACTAGTCCATGGGGTCGCAAAGAGTCGGGCACAACTGAGTAAATAACAGTTACACTAGACCAATATAAGCTACTTTGGGAGATATCGAAAAGGCATTGAATATATTGGGAAGGAACGGAGTGATGTCAAGAGGATTCTCATGGGATGCTGTCTGGTTTTCACTTACCTCACTTCTCCTCTCCTTCAAACCACCCTCGGTTAAATATGCTCATACTGGAATGATAGGGCTCAGCCTTAGCAGCTATTCGTTTTTATCTATACTTTCCTCCCTAGGAAACTCATTCAGTATTGTGACATTAAATTTATTTTCACTTTTCATACTATCAATGATTCAAAAATATATGTCTTTAGTGCTAATTTTCCTCTGAACTCAAGACAAGGGGTGTCCAAATATGGACATCAGGATCCCTGTATTGGTCAGGTTCTTGCAGGAGATGAATTATGTATAATTAGATACTTTGAGGGAAATTGAATCAAGGGACAATTTTGAAGGCTTGAATAAGGTATAAAGACACCACAAGTGAGAGTGCTGGGCACTGTGCTAGGATTGGAGGGGAAGTCAGAGGGAGAGGTTACTAGAACTCAGAGAGACAACTGAGAGGGCTGTTTTGTAGAAGCCAGGATTTTGGTTCACAGGAAGGCATGAGAGGCAGCCAAGTTCACAGGAACTCTGCAGGGAGGTAAATTGGGGAATACATATTTCAGCTTCATTCTCTTTCCTCCAGCCTTTTGTCACTCGTGTTCCCTGTTAGCTGAACTGTACTAGAAGCTGGAAAGTAAGAGAGGTATAGACGCAGCTTGCAAAATTAGCCTCCCTGGGGCACAAAGCAAAAGGAAGGAGGGTAAGTGTGAGGGTGAACTAGTTCTGTGTAAGTAGAAAGAGAATATTCCAGAGAATAGTGCATGAAAAAGCCACAATAAGAAAGCACTCAGGCCAGTAAGTAGTTCAATACATCTGGAATAAAAAAAAGTCAGAAAAGCAATTTATAAGGTGAAAGAGATAGACATCAGCCAGATTATGAAGAGTTTTTTAAGCTAAATTAAGGACTTTGGATATAGAATTTTAAAGCAGAGGAGTGCCTTGCTAATATTTATGTTGTAGAAGCAATGTCCTGGCTTCTGACTGGAGTCAGGATTATAAAGAGAGGAGAGCTTGAAATTGAAGGAGCCATTGAAGGATTGGTAATGAAATCACCAGGTATAATCAGCACTGTGATAGTACAGAAATAAAAAGACAAATTGATGGAAGTTTTTTAAATGTAGAATTTGATAGGGTTTGGTGATTATTCAGATGATAAATCAAGGATGATATGAAAAATCAAGGATGATATGAAATTTCTGGTATGTATTACTTAGAAAATGGCAGTACCATTTCTAGTGACAAGAAAAAGACTAGAGAAAAATGAGGAAGGAAATGATGAGTGAGATATTGCACATATTTTAAAATTAAAAAGTTCAAGTTGCTTTTGGAACATTTTAGTAGAAATGCCCAATAAATAGGTGGATAAGTATTCTAACCCATAGGGGAGAACAGTGATACAGATGTAGTTTGGGGAACTATTGGTTTATTAATATTTACTAATGAAGAGGAATGAATGAGGAAATTATGTGATTTAGCCAAAAATTAATTTTAGGTATGACTGACTTAAGGCTTACATGTTTTTCAATAAATTCGCCTAATGACAAGTTTAATAATTTTGCTAAAAATGATACTTAATGCCGAGAATAAAAGACAGCTTGTTTCTAAAGCCCATCTTTCAATTCTAATTAACTTCTATGGATATTTCCTTACTGTTGTTTGTCAATTTAATGCTTTATGAAGTAAAAGCTTCTTAAACAAGCTGTAGAGAAAATATTCTTGCAAAATTAGTGGGAAAAAGAATTACAAGTATCCAAATATTACAATAAGACTTTGAGTTTTAGAATGCACATTCAAGGTCACATAGTGATCTCAGAGGTCTCATGTTTTCGGTGAGAAAGCAAAGGACCAGATATCTATGCTAATGGGTGAATCATTCTAAAATACAGTAAATTATAATAAGAGTAAATATTTAGTTAAAATAAATAATGATTTTATATATACATATATGTTTATCAAGCATTTTCACATAGATCGTACCTATGGTGTAAGACTAAAGGGGACTAGGGAAGAAGGGAGATGCTAAACAAGAGAGGATATACTATAGATTAGACTTTAATTAATATGCAAGTCTCAAAAGCTCAATCTCCAATGCTCCCAAGAAACTCCATAAAATACAAACATACTGATGTTTAAAGACTGAAATATGGGAAGCTGCTAAAACATGGATGCTGAAATTGTTAACATTACATAAGGGATGAAAAAAGTCTCATTGCCTTCATGGAAACAGAATCAAATCCATAGAGAAGCAGATGTTTCCCTTTAGCAAACTTTCAAAGCAGAAGGAGCTTGCATTCAGTCAGGAAACTGGCAGAGCCTCTGGAGTTATTTCTAAGTGGCTGTGAGAGTTGAGAGAATGTCCTTGAAGGCCTGTGTTCTGGTTAAAATGGAAGTGGAGGCTTTGGCAGACTGTGCTTTCGGCTGCCTGCCAGCGACTTTGAAAAGTATGACAGCTAATACAGCTGCCCAGATAGTTCTTTGGCTGCACCTTTGGTTGGAAGACATGATTTTGAAAGAACTCCACACAAGGAATTCCATTTGGCAAAGGCCTGCTTTTTGGCAAGGATGTGGAAAGTCTTCTTGCATAAGCATTGAAGAATAAATTGTGTCCGCCTCAGGATAAAACTTCTGGGGGATAGGAAAAGAGGCAGAAACTTTCAGACTGACAAGAGACACTAGAAATTTGCAATCAGTAAAAATGACCCAATTGCTAAAAGAACAACAAAAAAACCACAAAGTTCTTCAAAGACTCCACAAAAAAAGAGAGCTGGCCTGGCTGCTCAGCCACTGCTCTAGATGAGGCAATCAAATAATAAAAATCACATGTGAGTCAGAAATGGGGACATGTACACTTGAGAAAACGTTTATTTCAAAATATTAAAAAATAGTTTGCATTATGTAAAACAGATTTTATAATGTAGAAACCTGGCACCATGCTAAGCATGAGTTCATAAAATGCTGACCTAAATTTGCAGACTTGGGTTCCTCTGTTACGTACTGTCTGAGATCTTTTGAGGGGATAGGAAAAGAGGCAGAAACTTTCAGACTGACAAGAGACACTAGAAATTTGCAATCAGTAAAAATGACCCAATTGCTAAAAGAACAACAAAAAAACCACAAAGTTCTTCAAAGACTCCACAAAAAAAGAGAGCTGGCCTGGCTGCTCAGCCACTGCTCTAGATGAGGCAATCAAATAATAAAAATCACATGTGAGTCAGAAATGGGGACATGTACACTTGAGAAAACGTTTATCTCAAAATATTAAAAAATAGTTTGCATTATGTAAAACAGATTTTATAATGTAGAAACCTGGCACCATGCTAAGCATGAGTTCATAAAATGCTGACCTAAATTTGCAGACTTGGGTTCCTCTGTTACGTACTGTCTGAGATCTTTTGGAGGAAGACTTGCTAGATATGCCTTATTAGCATGAAATCTGACATTTAGCACACAGTGTAGTATCCTTATGAGGCCAGAGTGTTCACAGGCTTCCCCAACATGAAAACTGTCACCAAGTCAAACTTCATCAGTTCACACACAGCTTCTGAAGTGTGAAAAGCAGTTTAATGTTTTGCCACTGGTTGATAATAAAAAGTAATATTGACTATCTTCTTTCTTTTTTGAAATATGTAATCATGACTCCTTAAACCCTGTGAGAGAAAGGTTGTTTTCCCTCAAGTTGCCAGGTAAACTATATGGTCTTGGTTCAATTTGAATTTCAGACAGACACCATTTTTTTTAGGGTTCAGTTCAGTTCAGTTCAGTCACTCAGTAGTGTCTGACTCTTTGTGACCCCATGAATCACAGCACGCCAGGCCTCCCTGTCCATCACCAACTCCCGGAGTTCACTCAAACTCATGTCCATTGAGTTGGTGATGCCATCCAGCCATCTCATCCTCTGTTGTCCCCTTCTCCTGCCCCCAGTCCCTCCCAGCATCAGGGTCTTTTTCAATGAGTCAGCTCTTCGCATGAGGTGGCCAAAGTGTTGGAGTTTTTAGGGTAGGTATTCAAATTTAACTAGGTGTCCTATATTTTATTTGCTAAATCAGGCAGCAAATTTTAGGGACAGTTTTGAGTGAAGGAGATCTCTCATGAGTTTCTATTGCTATGAAATACATAAATTTGCTTGGATAGAGTCCAGCATAAGTACACCTAACAACATATTTTGCTCTATTAAAACACTGATAGCAATGTTTTACTGTTATCATGCCCCAACCTTTACCCAGTGCATGAGCTTATTTATTTTTGAAGGAATGTGTTTTCCAACTGGACTTTCGATAGAAATGCTGAAATGAAGTGAAGTGAAGTTGCTCAGTCATATCCGACTCTTTGTGACCCCATGGATTGTAGCCTACCAGGCTCCTCCATCCATGGGATTTTGCAGGCAAGAGTACTGGAGTGGGTTGCCATTTCCTTCTCCAGAGGATCTTCCCGACCCAGGGATCGAACCTGGGTCTCCTGCACTGTAGGCAGATGCTTTACCATCTGAGTCACCAGGGAATTAGGAGTGTTGAAGAACTGGGCAAGATATGTGCTTAGTGCGAATGAGGGGTAAAGAAAAGAGGGAAGGACAGAGGGAGATAAAGGATAAATATTTTTCATGATTAAAAGCTTATACTTCAGAGAAATCTCTGAAGTAGAATACCAGTCCTGCCAGGTACCTACCCACATAAACTTGCCTAATTTAAATCAGATACAACCATTAATGACTAGGGTGTTTGACCATATACTCTGTGTGTGTGTGTGGGGGGGGTGGGCTGTGTTCTGTCAGGAATTTTACAATATTGTTATGGAAATGCTTGAGCTCAATTCATATCTTATTGCTTAAAGGACAACGCTCAAAATGACAGTGCTTTAAGCTGATATCAGGGAAAATAGACATTTGATGGTAATTCTATGAAAGAATCAAGATGGAAAATGTTATTATAAATTAAAAATTAAAAAGACTACTACTATTCTGCCATTTTAGAAAGCACGTAACCATAAGGCAGTTTTACCCAGTTTCTTGGAGATATTTGACTTCTATGGATAATCTCCTAGTGTAAACCCAGAAGACACATACTTATATTTAGCAGTTTTGAGAAATAGTACCAAAGGGTATTTAAGCCTTGCTTGTGATATCCATCCTCCTTATGATTATACAGTGGAAATGAGAAATAGATTTAAGGGTCTAGATCTGATAGATAGAGTGCCTGATGAACTATGGAATGAGGTTCGTGACATTGTACAGGAGACGGGGATCAAGACCATCCCCATGGAAAAGAAATGCAAAAAAGCAAAATGGCTGTCTGGGGAGGCCTTACAAATAGCTGTGAAAAGAAGAGAGGCAAAAAGCATAGGAGAAAAGGAAAGATATAAGCATCTGAATGCAGAGTTCCAAAGGATAGCAAGAAAAGATAAGNTAGATTTAAGGGCCTAGATCTGATAGATAGGACTGCCTGATGAACTATGGAATGAGGTTCGTGACATTGTACAGGAGACAGGGATCAAGACCGTCCCCATGGAAAAGAAGTGCAAAAAAGCAAAATGGCTATCTGGGGAGGCCTTACAAATAGCTGTGAAAAGAAGAGAGGCGAAAAAGAAAGGAGAAAAGGAAAGAAATAAACATCTGAATGCAGAGTTCCAAAGAATAGCAAGAAGGGATAAGAAAGCCTTCTTTAGCAATCAACGCAAAGAAACAGAGGAAAAAAACAGAATGGGAAAGACTAAAGATCTCATCAAGAAAATTAGAGACACCAAGGGAACATTTCATGCAAAGATGGGCTCGATAAATGACAGAAATGGTATGCACCTAACAGAAGCAGAAGATATTAAGAAGAGGTGGCAAGAATACACAGAAGAACTGTACAAAAAAGATTTTCACGACCCAGATAATCACGATGGTGTGATCACTAATCTAGAGCCAGACATCCTGGAATGTGAAGTCAAGTAGGCCTTAGAAAGCATCACTATGAACAAAGCTAGTGGATGTGATGGAATTCCAGTTGAGCTATTTCCAATCCTGAAATATGATGCTGTAAAAGTGCTGCACTCAATATGCCAGCAAATTTGGAAAACTCAGCAGTGGCCACAGGACTAGAAAAGGTCAGTTTTCATTCCAACCCCTAAGAAAGCCAAAGCAAAAGAATGCTCAAATTACTGCACAATTGCACTCATCTCACACGCTAGTAAAGTAATGCTCAAAATTCTCCAAGCCAGGCTTCAGCAATACATGAACCATGAACTTCCAGAT
>SJYX01015550.1:0-58024 GCA_006410675.1 Oreotragus oreotragus | reverse complement strand
GCTAAAAAGCCTCTTGATGAAAGTGAAGGAGGAGAGTGAAAAAGTTGGCTTAAAGCTCAACATTCAGAAAATGAAGATCATGGCATCCGGTCCCATCACTTCATGGGAAATAGATGGGGAAACAGTGGAAACAGTGTCAGACTTTATTTTTTTGGGCTCCAAAATCACTGCAGATGGTGACTGCAGCCATGAAATTAAAAGACGCTTACTCCTTGGAAGAAAAGTTATGACCAACCTAGATAGTATATTCAAAAGCAGAGACATTACTTTGCCGACTAAGGTCCGCCTAGTCAAGGCTATGGTTTTTCCAGTGGTCATGTATGGATGTGAGAGATGGACTGTGAAGAAAGCTGAGCACCGAAGAATTGATGCTTTTGAACTGTGGTGTTAGAGAAGACTCTTGAGAGTCCCTTGGACGGCAAGGAAATCCATCCAGTCCATTCTAAAGGAGACAAGTCCTGGGTGTTCATTGGAAGGACTGATGTTGAGGCTGAAACTCCAATACTTGGCCACCTCATGCGAAGAGTTGACTCATTGGAAAAGACCCTGATGCTGGGAGGGATTGAGGGCAGGAGGAGAAGGGGATGACAGAGAATGAGGTGGCTGGATGGCATCACCGACTCGATGCCCAAGACTTTGTGTGAACTCCGGGAGATGGTGATGGACAGAGAGGCCTGGCATGCTGTGATTCATGGGGTTGCCATGAGTTGGACATGACTGAGCGACTGAACTGAACTGAACTGAGACTATGATGGAGATAGTGAAGATATTGGTGACCTCCTTTAAAAGATTCCATGCATGAAATTAAGACACTTACTCCTTGGCAAGAAAGTAATAACCAACCTAGACAGCATATTAAAAATAAAAGACATTGCTTTGCCAACAAAGGTCCGTCTAGTCAAGGCTATGGTTTTTCCAGTAGTCATGTACGGATGTGAGAGTTGGACTATAAAGAAATCTGAGTGCTGAAGAATGGATGCTTTTGAAACGTGGTGTTGGAGAAGACTCTTGAGAGTCCCTTGGATTGAAAGAAGATCCATCCAGTCCATCCTAAAGGAGATCAGTCCTGAGTGTTCATCGGAAGGACTGATGTTGAAGCTGGAAACTCTAGTAGTTTGTCCACCTGATGTGAGAAGCTGACTCATTTGAAAAGACCCTGATGCTGGGAAAGATCGAAGGCAGGAGGAGAAGGCGACGACAGAGGATGAGGTGGTTGGATGGCATCACCGACTCAATGGACATGAGTTTGGGTAAACTCCGGGAGATGGTGATGGACAAGGAGGCCTGGCTTGCTGTAGTCCATGGGGTCGCAAAGAGTTGGACATGACTGAGAGACTGAAGTACACTGAACTGAACCGAGACAAAGACTTTGCTATTTATGGCTCTGGACCTTGGAATAGGATTTAGCTTGTAATCTGTACTGGTTATTGATTTATTTATTGTTTTCCAGTTCTAAATTTGTCCTTTTTAACTGCTCCATAAAAAATGGATTGGGCCATTAAATTTTTTTATTTACCAACTGGCACTGAAACTTTGCCACTGGGGAGATACTGCAAGAAGAAAGCAATTGCTTCCTGGCTCCGGTCAGATTGCTCCGTTTTTGTACAACCTTCTCCAGGGTATGGCTATTAACAGTACTTGGAGTTCAGCAATACCAAGCATCCAGCAGCTTCCCCAGCACACCTCCCGTCAGGTGGTTTCCCTGTTATGAGCATCTTTCTCTGGAACGCCTCTGGCATAAGTGCCCCTTCCATGACATCAGAGCACTTTACAGCCATCTAGCCAGCGTGGCTGTGTCGTTCCCAGCAAGGGTGATTTCCCCCTGAGGGACACTTGGAAATATCTTGGGACACTTTCTTTTGTCACACTGGGTTTTTCAGGGAATGTTAACTTGTATTTAGTGAGTAGAGGTCAAGATGCCACTAAACATTCTCCAGTGCACAGGACAGCCCTCCACCAAAACCAGCTCTCTGATTCAAAATGCCAATATTGTCCAGTTCCATAAACAACCCTCCATAACAGGGTCTGGTTCTTAGTCTCAGCAGAGCAAGGCAGAGGGTGGAGAGAAGGGTGGGGGAAGAAGAATGTTTTCCTTGAATTGCCTCTTAATTGCCTGAGGTCTGCGACAACTCCTTGTACTTTCTGTATCCTGAATTTCTGCTATGACCTTCTGACTAACTTGATCAATATCTAAAACACTTTTAATAAGAATTTTTAAACAAAAAAGTGCTAAATTTTAACTAATGACCTACCAACATACTAATGACATTGACCGTTTTTTTACTTTGAATAGAGTCACATTTACCAAAGAATACTGATAGAAGCTCAGTGTGTTTGGGACTCAACAAATTAGAGCTGGAAATTATGTATACAATAGGAATAAAAATAAGTAGGGACTTCGCTGTCATTTTTCACTTTCATGCATTGGAGAAGGAAATGGCAACCCACTCCAGTGTTTTTGCCTTGAGAATCCCAGGGACAGGGGAGCCTTCTGTCTATGGGGTCGCACAGAGTCGGACACGACTGAGGCAGCTTAGCAGCAGCAGCATTGTATTTATACACTTGCCTCAAAACTCCTTAAATATAGACCAGGCCTTCTCAGTGAGTTCTCTAGTCAGTAATGCTATATATAATTTCTATAACTACTTGCAAGAGGAGGAGGGTGTATAATTTTAAAGCACTACAACACACATAAGTGATGAAGAGCAGTCCCATTCACCTCCTTCCATGAGTTTAAACCATTAATAGTACCTCTGGATATGACCCTTTTCCAGTAGCTATGTGCTTATTTTGTAGTTAGATCAGGCTTGCTCAGGGCATGCTATAATTCAACTTCCATTATTAAAATGAACCAGTGTAATGACTCTCTTTCAAGCTTCTGGATTTTATCTCTCCTGCTTAATAAATATTTTTTGTAAAGCACACCAATCAATAATAACTCCATAAAAAAGACAAGCCCAAATGATCACAACTGAATGATCACATTCTAGCAAAAGTACATTTGTTTTCTCGTGTTCATCCTGCAATTATCCTCACATCACCCCGGATTTCATTCTAGAAAATGAACCAAAGTAAAATCCACTTAGACTGTGGGACAGGCTGAGGCTCTGAAAAATTTTAAATTCATCACCCTATCAGTTAAGTAGTGTGACTACATGCTGTATGGTATCTGGAGTTCCCACAGTCTTACCATGTGGACAAAGACTGGTAGATATATAAAGATAACAGATACATACAAGGAAAGAGATGACATAGGTGGGGCGCGTGCCACTGAATGCATGGGCCTTCATGAGACTGGCCTGCTGAGAACGGTAGGGTAAGAACTGTGCTGGAAAGATTCTACTGTCATCAAATCTTTCCATACGGTTCTCCCCGTCTCCCTCCATGACACCTGAAATTCTAAGACCTTCTGGATTTTTGTGATTTTTCAGTCTTCAGGGGTAAGTCATTAAAACGTAAGTAACCCATGGACCACCATCATCTTCATCTCTAAGCAGCTACTACTCAAATTAATACAAAGCCTGAAGTGAAGTCCTTGAGATTGCAAGAGTGAAATTAAGAAGAATAGGGACCAGGGACTTTCCTGCAGTCCAGTGATTAGGCTCTTCCACTGTAGTGGGGCACAAGTTCAGTTCCTGGTGGAGGAACTAAGATCCTGCATGTCATGTGGTATAACCAAAAAGATAAAGAAGAAAGCGTGTGTGTGTGGCAGGGGTGGGGAGTGTAATAGGAAGTAGCAGGGCCTGTAGAAGAGTAATGTGATGAGGGAGCTAGAGGTAAAGGGTGTCAGAGAGAGGAAAGGAAACTGGCAGATGGCATTGGGAAGACCAACAGCGTAACGCGCTTCAAACCAGTATTCTTTGTTTTTGCTTCATTTAAAAGATAGGTTGAGCAGAGCCTGGAGGAAGATCAGAACAGGACCACTGGAGGCAGCAATCAATTTTTTTTATGTTGGTTAAGTAAGTTAGGGGTTAGCAAACTACAGCTCACAGGTCAAATTCAGCCCATTGACTGTTTCTTGTGTGGCCATTAGCTGAAAATAATTTGTACATTTTTAAGTGGCAGGAACAAGGAAGTTTCAAAAGATGAATCATACTTCTTGACCTCTAAAAGCAATATGAAATTCAAATTCCATCATTCATACACCTTTATTGAAACAAAGACATGTTCATTTACTTACTGTCTTTGATTGCTTTTGCATTACAATGGTAGAATTGGGTAGATGCAACAAAGGTCATTTGGCCTATGAAGCGTGAAATATTGACTATCTGACCTTTTATATAAACGCTTATCCTATCCTTGGTTTAAGTCGTGGAGCTAAGGCTTCATATTTACATAACCCACTTGGAATAAACCTCTTGCACTTCCTCATCATTTTTGTGGAGAAGTTCTGTGATCCTCTGTTCCTCCCTGAGCACGAGCCTTAGCGAGTCTCACCCGTCACCAAGTTGCTTGTCAGAAACATCAATAGCACCCTTCCTGAGAGAAGCCGAATAACTGCTAACCTGTCATCTTTTTGCATCTCTTCTGACATCCTAAGTCCTGATATGGAAGGCTTCCTTGACTCCTGCCTGACTGGTCCATTGCTTATTCTACAGAGGCCAGACCATGGATTCAGTATTTTTGTTTATTTTGCCTTCAGCTTGGAGTTGACGTTGAATAGCAATAGCAAACATGGAATGGAGGAAGGCACCAACCCACCACAAGCAAGAGTAGATCTGGGTAGAGGCTAAGATCAGGAGCACTTCCATTGGAAACTGATGCAGATGTGGCTAAAGGGGCTACCTGTGGAGGACAGGATGAATAAACAGAGAGGAGGTTTCGTTACCAGCACCGATAAAGGAATAACAACCAAAAATTTAATATAATTGAGTTTGCCCTATATACTGTTTTCAGACCTATACTGAACTTGCGTCTTGCTCATCTCAGTAGCCCAAGTAACTGATACAGAAACAGGCATTCATCTTTATCTTTTGTAATGAATAAACATAAAAATTTCCTAGTCTGGCTCTAATCTCAGTTTTAATACCTAGCTCCAGTTTGGGTGTTGAGAAATAGTCTTCAGCCTACCAATTCCAGGGACCTTTCCTCTATGTCAAATCTTTCTTGGTAACCTATTTGCTACTATATTTTATATAGGCCTTGGGACAAGTCTTATGACACAGGAATTGATGGATCAGGATGGATACTGGTCCTGTTGCTGCTGCTGCTAAGTCGCTTCAGTTGTGTTTGACTCTGTGCAACTCCACAGACAGCAGCCCACCAGGCTCCTCTGTTCCTGGGATTCTCCAGGCAAGGATACTAGAGTGGGATGCCATTTCCTTCTCCAGTGCATACATGCATGCTAAGTTGCTTCAGTTGTGTCTGATTCTGTTTGACCCTATGGACAGCAGCCCACCAGGCTCCTCCATCCACAGGATTCTCTAGGCAAGAATCCTGGAGTGGGTTGCCATTTCCATCTCCATGGATCCTGGTCCTGGTATATGCCAAATACCCTTTTCCAGCTGTTGGATCGAGGATAGGTCTGGAGACTCCTGGCTGGGTGAAGCAGGGGGCCAGGGAGCAAAGGGGTGGGAGAAACACAAAGGGAGCCCACACCACTGCTGCTTACCAGCTAGTATGAAAACGTTTCAACTTTCATAACCAAATGGCTGCATCTTGGAGTGATACGGTAAATGAGGGATAGAGTTGAGACTCTTAGATTTTAATTTTCTGGGGGAAAATATGTGACTCTTTGTGAAAAACAGTAACAAAATTACTAGTAAATATTCAGTGACCTCAATGTATCAAAAAATGTCATCTTACTTAAACTTCTAACTTCACTAATAACTTACCACACCAAGGAAGAAGTGGATTGCATAACTGATTATGGGACACAAAGATATACTTACGTTCACATTTATTTCTCTTCATGGATTCTAAAATAATATATTCTAAATATACCTAGTTGTGTTTTATGTATTCAAGAATGTTATTAATGGAAATAGATAGTTCTGTTATATTCAAATTTCTTTATGTCAATTCTCATGAATTTTAGAATCACTGCAGATAATTGCGAAAATAATGTAAGAAACCAGTCCTCAGAGAATGCTTCTTGAGAACATGTGTTCTGTTCATCACTTTCTAGTTTGTCCATGAACTTTTTTTTTTTTTAAATTTCCAACATGCATGATTAGTTACAATGATGTTCTTTTGCTCTCCCTCTGGAATAATAAAGCATAATCACTGGCTTGCATGACATGGTACCTCAGTTGTAAATTTGTGAAAGAAGCTCCATGTGTTGACAGTTCTAATGCTTGCCATCTGTTTGCATGGGTGAAGCCCTGGTGCTCCCTTAATTGGCCATAAATTAGGTACTAGCAGCAGGATTATGACAAGATTCTTCAGTTACAGTTTAATTTGTTTTTTAAGCTGGGATTCAACATTTGGTGGGAATCCCAACTCCTCTGATGAGAGCATAGAAATGCACCTCTTGAGCCCTAGACTCAAGCCATCTTCTCTCTATTTATGTTTTAAGCTAGACCTTCGTCTAGGTATGCTGCTACTGCTGCTAAGTCACTTCAGTCGTGTCCGACTCTGTGTGACCCCATAGATGGCAGCCCACCAGGCTCCCCCATCCCTGGGATTCTCCAGGCAAGAATACTGGAGTGGGTTGCCATTTCCTTCTCCAATGCATGAAAGAGAAAAGTGAAAGTGAATTCGCTCAGTCTGTCTGACTGTTAGTGACCCCATGGACTGCAGCCCACCAGGCTACTCCATCCATTGGATTTTCCAGGCAAGAGTACTGGGGTGGGGTGCCATTGCCTTCCCCGTCGTCTAGGTATGTTCTCTGTATATACTTCTGAAGATAAACTTATGCTGAGTAGAGAGAAAAAACTACTAAATCCAGGAGATTCCAGTACCTTCTCTGAGAAGAGGAAGGGGCACATTGATTGAGCACTCACTACATATCTTGTACTGTGTGTGGACCTTGACATATATTAAATTGTTTGATCTTCGAAACAATTTTATAATTTAGGCATCTCCCATTTTTCAGATAGGAAAACTGAGACTTAAAATAAAATTAAATGAAAATAAATTGCTCATATTGTCATAACATGGTGTAGTAAAGATTCAAGTGTTGAGCTTTGGACTCTATTTGACCAAGTCCATACACTCCTCACTGCACACTATATACGAGTAGGTTTGAAAAAGAAAATGGATGCGGGCAAAAGTATATATGTGATGCTGCTTGATGCTCCTTTGTCTCCTGAGATCTCAGTCAACAGAACTGAAGAATCTACACTAGATAACTCTCAGGGTCCCAATAGTTTGTTTCCATGACTTGATTAATCTGGGCTTGAATATTAATCACAAAGCGTTAACAAGTTATTCAAATGTTATGGACTTCAGTTTCCTTTTCTGTTAAACATGTCATCTTCCAGGTAGAATCATTACAAAGGAAAGTAGATATATAAACTGATACAAATACCCATCCATCCTCAATCAGCAGGCAAACCCTCAGCCTCACTGTCATTCTTCCCTCATCAGATTCCCTTGTGCTTTAAGGCCATTCAAGTTACCATAACTTTCCTTGTTTACATCTCTACAAGTTTTCTACCTATTCTCTTTTTCACTATCTTCAGAAAATTAAAAAAAAAACCAACATGTTTTCCAATTTCTCTTTCCCTGTTTGTTCACTATTTCCTCCCCTGTGGACACATTTCTATCAAGTGTCAGCCCCACCTCAGCCCTGCCTCTTTTTTTCTTTGTTAACTTGGCCACCATGGCATGTGGGATCCTAGCTTCCCAATCAAGGAAACACAACGCCTTAACCACTGGACCGCCTGGAAAGCCCATTTTCCTCAAGGTTTGTGTAGAACCATCACAAGGAAACTCTCTCACTAGTGTCTCATGTGCCTCTCCCTTCTCTCTTTTTTATTTTCTTTGTTTAGCCTGGTTTCTTGAAAGAAAAAAAAATCCTTTAGTCTCAATGCTCTCACTTCCTCAGTACCGACTCCCTCTTTGAAATCTGGGTTCTACTTTCACCATTTTATTATATATATCTTTTCCCAGGTTGCTAAATTCATTGCCCTTTTCCCTCTATGTGTATGCCTCTCAGTTTCTCACTTGGCATTTATTTCTGCTGATTATCCTTTTTCTCTTGAAATCTTCTCTTGGTATCTGAGGTTTCCTACACTGTTCTGATTGCTAACATTGCAGTTTTATCACTGGTTTTCCTCCTCTGCCTCACTTTTACATGTAAGAATTTTCCCGAATTCTAAACTTGGTCTTTTAATCTTTTCTATTTTTTCATGCAATTCCTTCCAGTTTTATGGCTTCAGTTGTTAACTCTATGTAAGCAATTTTTAGGGTAATTTTAAGTTAACTCTAACAAGCATTCTTGTCCCACATTTTCTACCTCCTGCGAGGCACCTGTTCCTGAGTGTCAAACTTGTATGTCAAATTCATGATATTTTTATTGAATAAGTCTTATGCCTCCCAAACTAATTCTTTTTCTACAGTCCTTCTAGATCTTCTAAGTTTCTTTCTTACCCTTCACATTCAGGCAAGTCTCAGCCCTCTGGGTTTATGTCTTTATTCTTACACATGCCTCCTATTTATGATCTCATGATGACCACTTAGATTTACAGACTGCTAACCAGATATTCCAGTGTTCTTGCCTGGAGAATCCCAGGGATGGGGGAGCCTGGTGGGCTGCCGTCTATGGGGTCACACAGAGTCGGCACAACTGAAGCGACTTAGCAGCAGCAGCCAGATATTCTTCTCTCTGTATCTTCTCCTTTAATTCATCTCATATACCCTTCTCAGTGTCCTAGTGATTGACACTATTTTGCTGCATAGAATTGTCAGAGTTACCCTTATCCGCCATTTGGTGATCTTGTTGAACCAGCCCCAATATGCCTGTGAACTTATTTGTCACACTTCGTCCTCCAACTACCTTAATACAGCCTTACTTTAGTCAGCTGAAATTGCTTATAGCTCTACTCTGAGTAATGCTGATGCTGTTCACTCTGTTTCTCTTGCTGCTCCTATACTTATAGATCTACCTAAAGAAACCCTTTATTTCATGAAGACTTCTCTGATTCTCCCCAGAAGTTGTCGACTCCCACAAATGTGGGCTCTGGACCCTTCTTACATTCTGCTTTGCATGATGGTTATTTGTATAAATGCCACAGTTCCTCTACTAGAAGTTACCCCCCAAATCAGAATCTGTGCTGCTCCTTTAATTCTTCTTATAGCACCTAACAATGCCTTTTATGTGATAAAGCCGCAAAAAGACGTTAATCAAATGAAAGAAAGAATGAATAGGTAGTTGTTTTTAGGCCTGGCGTGCTGCGATTCATGGGGTGGCAAAGAGTCGGACACGACTGAGCAACTGAACTGAACTGATCAGATTTGTCGTTAGGAACGTTCTGATAGAAAAAAGCTAAAGCAGTACGACCACCTTTCCTCTTGCTTCCCTTTGTGGCCTAGCTTTTATTTTTGTTCTAACCTGTTTTCATACCAGAGTAAAAGATCCTACTACTTCTGAATATCAGTATACCCTTCAGAATTCATTGAAGGATTTTCCTACTTTAAAGAGGCTCTTTTGAAAATGCAAATATTCTGAGTCAGGAAGAGCACACTGGTAGCTAATGCCTCTGTTGGCATTCCTTGATATACAGTGGAGAGCTAGAGGTCTGGTTGATATCTAAGGGAAGCACCATTTGCCAAGGCCCAGGAGATAGTGAGGGACCCTAAAAGTAAAGAAGGGACCGACACCTGCTTTGAAGGAACATGAAGAGAAGGATTTTTCTTTTTTCACATTCCATTCCTGGTCATTCTCTTGAGAATCTTGGTATTTTGCCACATAGTGTTAGACTCTCATTTAGTCAGAAAGTTTTATTAAATTATGGGAACCTGTGTGGAAAAGGTCAGACCAGGAAGTGAAGCTAAAAGCTGATGAAGCTATTAAGTGGCACAACAGTAATAATAAGGCAAGGTGTCTTTGTTCAAGCGTAAACTCGTCTCCACTTTTAGCTGTAGCACCATCTGCAGGGGGAGTGGAAAGGTGAGCCTAGAGTTACTTTCTTTACACAAACCACTGTTAGTCACTGTTAAGCAGGAGAAGCTGCTTAACTCAAAAGCTGCTTATTTCATCTCTGATGCATCCTGGAAGTGGAGAATAGTAGGAGATTGGGTAGAATTTTTGTCACACTTTGGGTCTTACTTAATTGGCCTGGGGAACCAACAAAACATTCATTGGATCCTACCAATAAAACATTTGTCGTGATTGACTAGAGAACAGATTGTTTGCCTTTATGCTATCTCTAAAGAAGTAACTTTCCTGGCAAATTAATTATGTAATTAAAAGATTCTGTGAAACAACTTGACAGAAGAAAATGTTGGTGGATATCTCAGATATTTTGAAGGCTCTAATTAACTCCAAATATGTTCATTTTAAGTCATTCTTATCAATAAATTCTACTGGCAGAAATAAATCAGACATTATTCCTGAAATAAAGTCAATAGTATTTAGGCTTTTCACAGAGAAATCCACTCTCTGGTTCATTTGATTTAGTAGATTTTTGTACTGTGGTTTCCACCTTCATATAGAGTCTTCCTGTCATAACTATCACAAGAGTCCTTTACTAATTCTTGGTCAGGCACCTGTCTCCACTTCTTTTTCTCCTGAGCAGATATTTTAAACCTTGGCCACACTTAAACAATATTCCCTCTCTTTCAGCACACTGTCAGTGTAAGAAAACTGGTGCTATATGACTTCTGTAAATTGCCCGTTTCTTCCTTAATGTCACCGTAACTTCATTCATACTCATCCTTATTTATTCCCTTCAATCTCAGGAGGAAATGTCCCTTTTCCTGCCCAGTATTAATCTATTGACTCATTCATCTCATTTAAGAAATTGTTTGAGAGTGTACTGTGTTCTAGGCACAGGAGAACATGGTATTAAGCAAAACATATGCTGTTTCTGCATCCTTGAGAAGTTTGCAGTCTGATGGGAAAGACAAAATTAAATGATTGCACAAATCACTAATGAATTACAGCTGTGACATGTGTCTTAAAGAAGAAAGACAGGGAACTCTGAAGGTAACAGCAGGATAACATAGTCCTCTGGTGCTGTGTTGTTTAAGGCAAGATTATAAGGATGAGGAGGAATTAAACCCCAAGATAGGAGGAGAATATATCAAGAGACAAGGCTAGTGGGGTTGGAGTGGAGAGAGCAAAGGAGGAAACTGGCCAGAGAGATAGCCATGGAGTGAGTTCTTATAGGTGATATAAAGGTAATGACAGAAAACCCTTAAAGGATTTTTAAGCAGAGCAGTATGACCGGATATGGGCAATGAAAAGATCACTTAGACTGAACTGAAGGAGGGCTAAGCTGATGTAAATGAGCTGGTTAGAAACCCAGTTGTACAGAGATGTTGTCTTGAACTGGAGTAATAATGATGAAAATAGAAGTTGATGTTTTGAGAGATGTTGAAGGGGAAAATGGTGCTTATGTGTGGGGAGCGAAGGAAAAGAATGAAGAAGGGAGTTCTGGGTGTCTTACCAGGCACCAGCTTACATGGCAGTGCCATTTACTCAGGTAGAAAGCAGTGCTGAAAAGGTGAGGTTGCAGGAGCAAGATCGGAGTCCGTGCTTGGACTCTGGGCGTTTTAGACACCTGTGAGTCATTCAGATGGAGATGCTCACAAACAGTATTATGAAGCCCTTCCGCTCACTTGTCTGCTCTCTGTCCTGTATTTTCAGTTCCTTCCTCTCCACCGGTCTTTCTGTCAGCCTTCACTGTCAAGTCTTTTTCATCCTTTAAATAATACAAAAGCAAGGTACTCTCTAGGAACCTGTGTTCCTCCCTTTCTCATCCTACTTTCCTCAAAGAGTAGTCGACACTTCCCTTTCTACCTCTTCACTGCAAACCATTGTGAACTTTTAACTCCCATCATTCCACTGAAACTACTCTTGCAGATATCACAAGTGACAATCTGATTGCAGAATTTAAAGTTTGTTTTTTCAACTTATAACTTAGGTATTTTTGCTACATTTCGTGCTAGCAACTTTCCCCTTGAAATTCTTGTCTCTCTTCTCAGTCACTTGCCTTCAGTGGATTCTCTTAAGGGAAGCATCCTACATGTTTGTTTTCCCTGGGTTTTTGTCCTTGGTCCACTTCTCTACATACTTTTGCTAGAGATTATCACATTCACCTTTGTGGTTTAAGTAGCACCAACTCTCAAACAAATATTTTCATTCCAGACCTTCCCCTGAATTTCAAGCATAGATATATGTAGCTGTCTTCCCTGAAACATACCACTGTTTCCTCTAATTCAAGGAATGAAAACTCACAAGTTCTATCAGACATAAACCATAAATATTTCTCAACTCTTGTCAAATTTTCTCTCCCTACCATCACTGACCTCATTTAAGCTCTTATATCCTAAGTTTATTTCAAAAACCTATTCTTGAATTATTTATTCCTCTTCTTTCTTGGTGCCCCCTTTTCCTATCTCTCTTCTGATAGCAGTCTAAATGATTAATATGACCTAACCTTACCTGGAGAAGGCAATGGCACCCAACCCCAAAAATTTTCTCTCCCTACCATCACTGACCTCATTTAAGCTCTTATATCCTAAGTTTATTTCAAAAACCTATTCTTGAATTATTTATTCCTCTTCTTTCTTGGTGCCCCCTTTTCCTATCTCTCTTCTGATAGCAGTCTAAATGATTAATATGACCTAACCTTACCTGGAGAAGGCAATGGCACCCAACCCCAAAACTCTTGCCTGGAAAATCCCATGGATGGAGGAGCCTGGTCGGCTGCAGTCCATGGGGTTGCTAAGAGTCGGACACAACTGAGCGACTTCACTTTCACTTTTAACTTGTCATGCATTGGAGAAGGAAACGGCAACCCACTCCAGTGTTCTTGCCTGGAGAATCCCAGGGACAGGGGAGCCTGGTGGGTTGCCATCTATGGGGTCGCACAGAGTCGGACACGACTGAAGCGACTTAGCAGTGGCAGCAGCAGCAACCTTACCTATTTTTTTTTGCAATCCATGGCTTGCTAACACCAATGGAATAAAAACTAACTTTGAGGGCTTCCCTCCTAGCCCAGTGGTAAAGAATCCACGTGCCGATGCAGGAGACATGGGTTCAAAGCCTGATCCCCTGTGGGAGGATCCCACATGGCGTGGGGCAGCTAAGCCTGGACGCCACAACCACTAAAGCCCGCACACCTGGAGCCTGTGCGCCTCAATAAGAGAAGCCCGTACACTACAACCAAAGAAAAGCCGGCGCAGCAACAAAGACTCAGCACAGCCAAGAATGAATAGAAATTAAAAAAAAAAATGTTAGGATGATGTAAACTTACAGCTTTCCATGGTGTGGCATCTGTTTGTTACTTTCGATTGTCATGTGTATTCGCTCCTCTCTCATTCTTTATATTCCAGAAATAATGAATTCTTTATTTTCCTCAATGCTGTGCCAGTATTGTTCTCTGTGACTCAGACTTCCCTGTTACCTCCTTTACCTAATTCTAGTTATCCCGCATGTTTCACTTTTTCCCGGAGGCATCTCAGAACCCCCAGAGTTCATGCATTGAGTTTCAGCTAGTTTCCATTACAGTGCATTAGAGATGCTCTCAACTAAGTATCTTTGCTCCCATCTAGACTATGAATTCCTTTAGGCAGGAATTTAATCTTATCTTTCTTTGAATTTCCTAATGCTTAGCTCAGGGTCTGGCACATAGTAGACACTAAGGCTTCTGTTAAGTAAACTGATGAGATCTGGAGTGAAAGATCACATCTCTGTGCCTCTTGTTTTCGTGTTTATAAAATGAACGTGTTGGACTTAGTTAATATGTTCAGTTGTTTCCAGCTTTGAAAGTCTAAGAAGGATAGAACTTGTTTTTGAAACCTAGAACAGCACTAACGAACCATCTGTGATGACAGAGATGCTCTGCGTCAGCACTGTCCTGTCCCGTGTGGTGGCCACCAGCACCATGTCTGTGCTGAGCACTTGAAATGTGGCAGTGCAGCTGAGGGACTGAAGTTTACATTTGGTTAGATTTAAGTATGACCACATGTGACTAGTGGCCAGCTCTCATAGCACAAGACAGCAGGGATTTTCAGAGATTGATTTTTAATGTGGCTGACTGTAACTTTATTATGGGTCATAAAGGAAATACTGTTACTGCTGCAGCTCACAGTGACACAAGAAAACTTGAACTCCTGGAAGACTTATCACATGTTGGTTGATGCAGCAGGATAAGTACCATGTCTTGTTTTCATTTTTCACTACTGTGCCCACAAACGATGAATACTTTACTTACTTTGTCATTCCTCCATACTTTCTTCTGAAATTTAACATTGTGATTCCCATCCCCTACCTTTCTTCTTCGATATTTTGGTTGTATTTATCAGAGTTTACAAGCAGTAAAAATTAACCTTTTTAAGTGTACATTCTGAGTTTGACAGGTATATGCAATCGTGAACCATATGTTCCAGTGAGAACATGTAACATTCTTCACCCCAGAAACTTCCTCTGTGGACCTTCACAGTTCCTCTCATTTGTTCTCCCCTACTTCCCATAACCATTAATATGATTTCTGTCTCTGTAGTTTTTCCCTTTCCAGAATATCAGATATTTGAAATCCCACAACATATGGCCTTTTTTTTTTTTTTTTTTTTATTATTTTTTATTGAAGGCTCCCCTGGTTGCTCAGATGGTAAAGAATCTGCCTGCCATGTGAGAGACCTGGGTTCAATCCCTGGGTTGGGAAGATCCTCTGGAAAAGGGAATGGCAAACCACTCCAGTATTCTTTCTTGGAGAATCCCAGGGGCAGAGGAGCCTGGTGGGCTACAGTCCATGGGGTCACAAAGAGTCGGACACGACTGAGTGACTAACACGCACACACTTTATTGAAGTATAATTGCTTTACAGTGTTGAATTAGTTTCTAGTGTACAGCGAAGTAAAACAACTATACATATACATACATTCCCCCCCCCCTTTTTTTATTTCCTTCCTATTTAAATCATCACAGAGCATTGAGTAGAGTTCCCTGAGCTATGCAATTGATTCTCATTAGTTCTCTATTTTATATATAATATCAGTAGTGTATATATGTTAATCCCAATTCATCCCACCCCCTGCCTTTCATTTCTGATTTCTTTCACATGGTATAATCCTTTTAAGTTCGTTTGTGTAGTTTGAGCTCTTTATTACTGAGCAATGTTCCATTTATTGGTACTGTAGTTTCTTTATCCATTTGTCAGTTGATGGACATTTAGATCGTTCCCAGTTTTTCGTTATGAATAAAGTTGCTGGAAACATTTACATTTTGCATATGAACATCTCAGTTTTGTGAACATAGGTTTTCATTTCTGTTGGGTAAGTACTCAGGACTAGGATTGCTGGGTCACATGATAAGTGTATGGAAAAGAGATTGGCAGTTTCTTATGAAGTGCATGTTCCATTTTTTAATTCTGTCCAATAAGATTTGAAAGTTTTAGTTTTTCCTCATTCTCACTAGCAGAAGGTATTGTCAGGCTGCTTTGATTTTGCTCTTCTGATTACTATGTAGGTGATATGTCATTTGTGGTTTTAATTTGCGCTTTTCTAATGACTAGTGATGTTAAACATCTTTTCGTGTGCCTGTTTGCCATCCTCCCAGGTGCTTTGATGAAATGTCTCTTCAGATTTTCCCCATTTCTTTTATGGTCTGTGCTTTCTGTATACTGTGAAACCTTTGCCAAATCCAGGATAACAGACGTCTCACTCCAGAAGCCTGCTTGTTTTAGTCTAGGTCTGCAGTTCACTCTGCATTACTTGCGGCTGTGCTGGGTCTTCGTTGCTGCGGGCAGGCTCTTTGCAGGTGCAGCAAGCAGGGGCTGCTCCCTAGTTGCAGGGGCTTCTCTTGTTGCAGAGCACAGACTCAAGGCACACAGGCTTGGGTCCTCCACGGGCATGTGGGCTCTTCCCAGACCAGGGGTCAAACCCGGGCCCCCGCGTTAGCGGGTGGATTCTTAACCACTAGATCACCAGGGAAGTCCCTACGCTCGATCAGAAATTAATTTTTATTTGTGATGCAGGGTAAACTTATAGGTTCATATTCTCCCCATATAGATACCCAGTTGTTCCATAATATTTGTCAAAAATACTCATTTTTCCTCCATTTAATTACCTTGGCACCTTTGTCAAAAACCAGTTGATGATAGGTATATAAATTTATTTCTGGACTCCCTCATTATCTTCCATTGACCTATTTGTCTATCTTTATACCAATAGCACAGTCTTACTAATTAAAGCTTGATAGTAATTCTTGAAATCAGGTAGTCCTCCACCTTTTTCTTTTTCAGAATTGTTTTGACTAAATATAGTATATAAAAAGGTAATGGATAGTGATCAAATAGTTTATACAGGAATATTAGTCATTAAATATTTTTAAAAATCTGTCATTATAATTCACCTCAGCAAACTAAACAAAAAACAAATCATATGATCATCACCATAGATTCAGTAAAAGCTTTTGGTCACTTTTTCAATATCCGTTGATGATTAAATTCAGCAAAGTAGAGACAAGGGGATTGTTTAATGTATGAAAGGGTATTTTATAAGAAGCCTTTGGCTAATATCATATTAAATGGTAAAAACTTCACCCCTGAGATTGAAAATAAGGCAAGAATATCTTTCTTAATACGTCTGTTCAGCATTGCCCTTGAGATCCTAGCCAGCACAATAATGCAAGAAAAAAGAAACCGATTAGAAATAAATAATTATAGTCTTTATTTGAAGATGACATCATTGTGTAGGGAAAAAAATCCCAAAGAATCTACCCCCAAAAAAGCTACTTGAGCTAATGTGTGAATTTATATGGTCAGTTTATAAACATTGTAACATCAAAAAAAATGAAGTACTTAGGGATATATTATGCAAAATACGTGCAAGATTTGTATGCTGAAAACTATAAAACAGTGATAAGAGTAACTAAAATAGGACCTGAATATCGGAGAGATACATCATGTTAATGGATCAGAACACTCAGTATTGTTACTGGAGAGATGTCAGTTCTCTCCAGTTTGATCTGTAGGTTAAATTCAATTCAATCGAGATCCTCAAAAAGTATCTTTACATGAAAGGATTGATTGAATCTATAATGGCAAAGGTGAAAAAGCAAAGCTTTTCTTAAAAGAAAGTGACAAACTAATTCTAAAATAATTTCAGAAAAATCTTTCACCTCTGAAAGAAAATGAACATGCAAATCATATTTTATTTTGTTGCAATAGCTAATATTTTTTTCCTCCCTCCTGAACCTCCCTCCCACCTCCCTCCCCATTCCACACAATAGCTGATATTTATTGAGAATAATGTTACTTTAAAGCATTTGTTTGTATTCACTCATTTAATTCTTAAAACAATGCTATGAGCTACTAGTATTATTCTCATTTACAAGATGATGAAACTGAGGCTCAGAAAAGTGACTAAGGCTGAATTATAACCTAGGCTGGCTCTAGATTCTTTGCTCTGAACACTGCCTCAGGTTGCCTCTCCTTTTTCATTTCTTAGAGTACTAACACTGAACTTCGTATAGACAAAACCTAAAGTCACTTACTGTTCCCATTGCTGTTTGTATTTGCTGTGTGCGTATTAAGAGGGGTGGTTGTAAAATGGTTAGTAATCACATTTACCATATGGCAGTTGTCACCTTTGCTGCTGCTACTGCTAAGTCACTTCAGTCGTGTCTGACTCTGTGTGACCCCATAGACGGCAGCCCACCAGGCTCCCCCATCCCTGGGATTCTCCAGGCAAGAATACTGGAGTGGGTTGCCATTCCCTTCTCCAATGCATAAAAGAGAAGAAAGTGAAGTCGCTCAGTCTGTCCGACTGTTAGCGACCCCATGGACTGCAGCCCACCAGGCTACTCTGTCCATTGGATTTCCAGGCAAGAGTACTGGGGTGGGGTGCCATTGCCTTCCCCGAGTTGTCAACTTTAAGCAGATACTATTCATTAAATGTATCTTAAGAAAGGATTAAATTGGGTCTATAATGGCAAAAGCATGTTTTTCATAATTTACTTGCATAATTAATTAGCATAAGTGATGTGATAACTATTTTCCAAACAAAATCCATGGATTGTATGCCTTTTTAGATGTGATAGCCTACAAGTTAAGTAGACATTAAATTTTCAGAATTTCCAGGACATAAAATTACTTTTTAGTATGTCTTCAGAATCACATCTGGAACTTTTTATAAAAAAACTTCTCATTTGTATCCCTCTTCTCTATTTTGATTCATTGGGCAATTATAAATTAGAAAGCTCTGTAGGTAGTTCTGATGTGCATCTTAGTTGGCACCCCACTCCAGTACTCTTGCCTGGAAAATCCCATGGACGGAGGAGCCTGGTGGGCTGCAGTCCATGGGGTCGCGAAGAGTCAGACATGACTGGGTGACTTCCTTTTCACTTTTCACTTTGATGCATTGGAGAAGGAAATGGCAACCCCCTCCAGTGTTCTTGCCTGGAGAATCCCAGGGACGGGGAAGCCTGGTGGGCCGCTGTCTCTGGGGTTGCACAGAGTCGGACACGACTGAAGTGACTTGGCAGCAGCAGCAGCAATTGATGGAGACAGTTGTATAGAGTATCTAAGATTTGGACCACTTCAAAAAAAAAATCCAGACTGTATGCTCATCAAGTTTAATAAAGGCAGGATTCTTAATTCTTATAAATGGCTATTAGTTCAATAGACATCTGTTCTGAAATTCTTCTTCTTTATCCAAGTACTTTTCCCTTTTCTTCTGTATATTTATGCATATCTGTGCTTCTACCCAACTATCAGTCAACTGTCTGGTCACAATCAGTTGTGCCTCAGGTCTGAAATTCTGTGATTAACTATGTCCAAAACTACTCCTCTTGGGCCCCCTCACACAAATAGACTGTAAAGTCACTGTGAAACAGTTTCTAAAATCATTAGAATATTACATTTAGGTATATCCTGGCTCACTTCGTGTTGAAGTTTAATTGAAGTTCTAGGGTTTTCAGAAGTAACCTGAATGTCGCTGGTTTGCAGATGAGAAGTATAAAGATCCTTATTGTATTAGACTGACCAAAAGTAACAGAATAGCTTTAAAAGTAAAATTACCAGTGCTGCCTCTCTTAAGAACCACAGGAAATTTGAACTGAGAAAACTTAGAGATTATATAGTGTGGGTTGTTATTTTCCAAGAAGTAAATTAATCTCAGAGAGGAGGATTGACTTGCCCAAGATAGTGTAACTAATCAAGTTATGGGTAAATAAATATAAAACTCAAATAACTATATGGTTTTTAAAAAGGCAGTTGAACTTTTTACAATATGAAATTAGAATTAATATGTTTAAATATTTGTTTATCTGAGCTTTGTAAAAATTTATACATGTTAGTTTTATAGTTTTTATTAGTTTCTTTTAAAATAATATTGTCATAGTTTAAAAGAAAGAAGATATTTATCTAGTTTCTTAGAGTTACAAAAGAAGGGTCTGCCATCAGTTGACTGTGGTAAACTGCTTGTATAAATTCCCTTTATGTTAGTGCAGTGCAACTTCTGTTTTGTCAGTGAGATATAGGAAGCTTACAGGAAGTGTAGTCAGTCTATAGATAGGTATACAGTCATTTTCCTTCCTTTGCTTATTGTAGAGATTATAAACTACAAAATTGTCTTTTCATTCAGTTGATTGGAAAATAACTGAGCAGATTATTCTTTAGTGCCATTTTTTTAAGTTCCTCATTCTTTTTCTTGTGTTGCATCAGTGATACATCTTTAATAAACTTCTTATGTTTGTTTTTTCCTTTGATGAATGTCAGTTAAAGAGAAGTTGACTGCGGATCCAGACAGTGAAATAGCTACAACCAGCCTGAGGGTTTCTCTACTGTGTCCAGTAAGTGCTAACTAATATTTGCTCTCCAGGAGGTTTAATACACATTTTCTTTTTTTTTATTAAGTATTTCCCGTATTTAACAAATTCTGTTACCTTGAAACATACCCACTTATTAAGAGTTTATGAAAAGTAAAAGATATTATGTAGTCTTAGGATTTGAAATCTAAACAAGTTTATAAAATTTTTCTACTCTTAGTTATATTTAAATATTGATTATGGTTATTAGATGACTATTTCTCAGACTTAAGTGTAAAATCTCCAAATGAGGCCTGTTTATCATTTCAGTGTATTTATTGAAGTTTCATTTTATTAAATAGTATGCTTCTGAATAAAAATCTGGCTGTGATTACTCATACATTTAGCTTAACCACTTTGCCAGCAATGACTATAACAAGAATTAAAAACTATTGTTTAACCTGAATAATTGAATTGGTATGCATATAAAAATCAACTAGACATATTTTTAAACCAGAAAATGAGATCAGTTTCATTCATTTGTATAAAATAAATATAATGCCTAAGTGAAAACTGATAGTGAATGTTTCAAAAAATGTGTTGTTAAGGTTTATTTTTTAACTAATTTGATGTTAGGTCCACCAATAGTAGGAATGGTAGTTGAATGATGCTTTCATACAAAAATACGTGAAAAACTAAAAGTAAGTTACATTTTGATTGCCTTTTGTGGTGTAATGAATCATATTTAAATTGGGGAGAAAGTATGAAAAATAAGAGGACTCAGCTATTTCCTCATTTGCTGGGACTGTTCAGGCAAGTCTGGTATTGAAGGCTTTTAATACTGAAATCGTACTAATCTAAGATTAATTCATTCTTAAAAAAACAAAAATTGTTTAATTTGTCTTATATCTTAGTCTCTTATAATTTATAAAACCTCAACACAAGTATGAAAAATACACCTCAACACAAAAAGTAATGAAAAAGTCTGTAGCTCAATAATTAGTTTATAATACAATATGTTGCATAGCTTAAAAAAACTTTTCTTAAGAGAACTTCTGTTCACTATTAAGCATCTGTAAATTACAGAAAAAATACAGTGAAATTAAGAAAAACCACTAAACCTATCATTTTGTATATAACCTTCTATCTTTTTTTCCCTTACTATGGCCAGTCATTTTTATAGGGAAAATATTTTGACTCCAAGATTTTTCTGTTTGTTTTTTGTTTGTTTGGGTTTTGTTTTGTTTGTTTGTTTGTTTTTTGCCATGCCACATGGCATATGGGATCTTAGTTCCCCAACCAGGGATCAAACCTGTGCCCCCCTGCACTGAAAAGGCAGAGTCTTAACCCCTGGACTGCCAGGGAAGTCCCTGTATAATTATTTTAAATTCTTTCCCATGTATATGATTCAGTAGTTGAAAGAACTGAAGGGAGAAATAGACAGCAACACAATAATATTAATAGTAGTAGACTTTGATACCCTACTTTTGGTTATTGATAGGACAACCAGACAGAAGATCATTAAGTAAGCAAAGAGCTTAATCAACACTGTATACCAGTTGGACCTAACAGATATGCTGCACCCAACAAAGCAGCATATCAAGGGCACACAGAACACTCTCTAAGATAGAACATGGGTTAGGCTACAAAACAAGTCCTAACAAATCGAAGATTAAAATAATATACAATATCTTCTTTGATCACAATGTGATGAAACTAGGAATCAGTAACAGGAAGAAAACAGAAAAATCCATAAACATGTGGAAATTTAATAATACATTCTCAACCAATGAATCAAAAGAAGAGGTCACAGGGAATTTAGCAAATATTTGAAGACGAAAATAAAAATATAGTATACCAAAATTTATAAGATGCAGCAGAATAGTAGGAAGAGGAAAGTTTATAGCAGTATATGCTTACATTAAAAAAGAAAGAACTCAAATCAACAACCTAATCTTGTACCTCAAGAAACTAGAAAAACAAAGCTGAAGTCAGCACACAGAAAGAAATAAAGATTAGAAAAGAGATAAATGAAATAGAGACTAGAAAAACAGTCCAAAAAAAATCACGAGACTAAGAGTTGGTTTTTGAAAGATCAACAAAATTGACAAGCCCTTAGCTAAACTAAGGAAAAAGAGGAAAGATTCAGATAGCTCAAATTAGAAATGAAAGAAAAGACATTATAACAGATGTCACAGAAATTAAAAGTATTATGAGACTGCTATGCCAACAAATTAGATAACCTAGAAGAAGCAGATAAATTCCTGCAAGCATATAACCTACCAAGACTGAATCATGGAGAAATAAGAAATCTGAACAGACTTGTAACTAGTGAGGAGATTGAAGCAGCAATGAAAAACCTCCCAACAAAGAAAAGCCTAGGACCCCTTGGCTTCAGTGGAGAATCCTACCAAACATTTAAAAAAGAATTAACACCAAGCCTTTTCAAACTCTTAGAAAGAATTAAAGAACACTCCCAAACTCACTCTTTGAGGATAGTGTTGCTGCTGCTAATCACTTCAGTCGTGTCTGACTCTGTGCGATCCCATAGACAGCAGCCCACCAGGCTTCCCCGTCCCTGGGATTCTCCAGGCAAGAACGCTGGAGTGGGTTGCCATTTCCTTCTGATCCCCAAAACCACACAAAGACACAACAAGACGACAAAATGAAACAAACAAACTAGAAAACTGCATACCACTATCCCTGATGAAACAAAAACTTTCAACAAAATTCTAGCAAACTGAATNGACAGCAGCCCACCAGGCTTCCCCGTCCCTGGGATTCTCCAGGCAAGAACGCTGGAGTGGGTTGCCATTTCCTTCTGATCCCCAAAACCACACAAAGACACAACAAGACGACAAAATGAAACAAACAAACTAGAAAACTGCATACCACTATCCCTGATGAAACAAAAACTTTCAACAAAATTCTAGCAAACTGAATTCACCAGTGCTTTAGAATAATCATAGACCAGACCAAGTGGAATTCATAGCTGGAATTGTAAGACTGGTTCAGCATACAAAAATAAATCATTGTAATAGAGCACATTAACAAAATGGAGAACAAAACCCACATCTCAATCAATATAGAAAAAAATTACAAAAGCATTTAATAAAATTCAACACCCTTTCATGATAAAAATACTCAGCAAACTAGAAACAGAAGGATGCTTCCTCAACATATGAAAAGCCCACAATGAGCATTGTACTCAGTGTGGAAAGACTTCTTGAAAGCCGTTCCTCCAAGGTAAAGAATTAAGACAAGGATGCCCATTTGCACCACTGCTGTTCAGTATAGTGCTGAAAATTCTAGCCAGAACAATTGGGGTGGTGGTAGATTGGAAAGGAACCAGTGAAATAACTTCTGTTGGGATGACAGATCTTTTATGTAGAAAACTCCCCTTAAGATTCCTCAAACAAACAAAAAACTTGTTAGAACTAACAAAGTTATAGTCAAAATCAAGACAAAGTAGCAGTCAAATGTCAGTGGCCTTTTGGGCTTCCCTGGTGGCTCAGTGGAAAGAATCCACCTGCCAGTGTAGGAGACAAGGGTTGGATTCCTGATCCAGGAAGATCCTACGTGCTGCAGAGCAGCTCAGCCTGGAGCCACACCTGCTGAGCCTGTGCTCGAGCGCCTGGAGCCACAGCTGCGGAGCCTGGGCTCGAGCGCCTGGAGCCACACCTGCTGAGCCTGGGCGCCCTAGAGCCAGAGCTCCCCAAGAGAAGCCACAGCAATGAAAATGCCACAGGCTGCAGCAGAGTAGCCCCCGCTCACCCCAACTAGAGAAAGTCCACGCAGCAACAGAGATCCAGCACAGCCAAAAATAAATAGATAAAAAATTTGAAAGTTAATTGTCTTTCTGAAAAGGAACTAGGTGACCAAACTGAAAAGGAAACAAAGAAAGACAGTGAAGTCGCTCAGTCGTATCCGACTGTTTGTGACCTCGTGACTGCAGCCCACCAGCCTCTTCCATCCATGGGATTTTCCAGGCAAGAGTACTGGAGTGGGGTGCCATTGCCTTCTCCAGGGGATCTTCCCAACCCAGAAATCAAACCTGGGTCGCCCGCATTGTAGGCAGACGCTTTACCGTCTGAGACTCTCATTTACTATAGCATCAAAAAGGGTAAAATATTTAGGGATAAACTCAACCAAGAAGATTGAAAACTATAAAACATTGCAAAAATTCAGAGAAAATAGAAATAAACGGACATCCTATAATTATGGACTAGAAAACTTAATATTGTTAAAATGTCCATACTACCAAAGTGATCTACAGATTCATTGTTGTTCCTATCAAATCCCATTGGCATGTTTTACAGAAATTAAGAAAAAAAAAATCCTAAAATTTCTATGGAATCTCAAGGGACTCTGAGTAACCAAAGCAGTTTTAATGACAACAGAGTTTGAGCTCTTCCATTCCCTAATTTCAAAACATGCTAGAAAGCAGTAATAATTAAGATGGTGTAGTATTGACATAATGATATTAATAGATAATATAGACCAGTAGCCCAAAACCAAATTCTTATAGCATATATGATCAAATACCTAGGAATGCCAATACTGCATAATAGGAAAAAGATAGTCTCTAAACAAATGGCATTGGGAAAACTGGATATTCACATGTAAAATAATGAAGTTGAACCCTCAAAATTAACTCACAATGGATTTAAGATCTAAACTATAATACCTTTAGTTGTTCCATTCCGAAAAGAAACATGGGGGAAAAGCTTCAGTTGAATTTGGCAAGCAACCCAACAGCAAAAAAAAAAAAAAAAAAATCTGATTAAAAATAAGCAAAGGACTTGAATAGACTTTTCTCCAAAGAAGATACATAGATGGCCAACAGCACAGGGAAAGATGTTCAACACTGCTAATCATTAAGGAAATGCATATCAAAAGCACAAATGAGATAATCACTTCATGCCCATCAGGATAGCTCCAGTTGAAAAAAACAGAAGATAACAAGATCAGTAAGGGTGCCACAGATACTGGAACCCTTGTGCACTCTTGATGGGAATATAAAATGCTGTAGCCATATGGAAAACAGTATGGAGGTACCTCAAAAAGTTAGAAATAAAATGAATCTGTGATCCATCAATTCATATATCTAAAAGAATTCAAAGTAAGATCTCAAAGAAATAATTTGCATAACCACACTCATCACAGCGTTATTCACAACGTTAGCCAAGAGGTGGAGGCAACCCAAATGTCCATCAAGAGGTGAACAAATAAAATATGATATATTATGTATGCAACATGAAAAAAAGGAAATCCTGTAATATGCTACAAGGTGGATAACCTTGATAATATTACAATAAGCAAAATAAACTAGTCACAAAAGCATAAGTACCATATGATTCCACTCATGAAGTATCTAAAGTAGTCAAAATCATGGAAACAGAAGATAGAAAGACAGTTACTATGGGCTGGGGGGAGGGTTTCATGGTGCTAGATGAAAAAGTTCTAGAGATGTGTCGTACAGTAATGTGAACATAGTATTATTGAATTGTACACTTTAAGATGGGTAAGATGGTAGATTTAATGTTAAATTTTTTTGTACAATAAAAGTTATTGGCTGGAGGGACCTGGGATAGACTCTTAAGTTAATCAGACGTTACAATAGACTATGGTGTAAAGGAATGTGGTATTTTTTAACATTTAGAAAAATGGTTCACAGTCCAGTTTAGTGAAGGATAAGAAGACAGTTTTTTTAAGTTGTATACCTATCATACCCTCTTTCTTCCAAACACCTATTTATCCACCCTCCCCTTTGACATTTCTTGCCACCCTGTTAACACCATTATAAAATACTAGTTTAGAGAATATGAGAAATTTAGGAATGTGCATAAGCTTCATTTTCCATTTAAATCACTGGAAAGGGTCTTGTTTTTTTGCATTTTCATTTTAAAAGTGTTTATAGTTGTGCTAATATATATGATGTTTATATTTAACATTTAGATGAAGCATTTATTTGTATAAAAAAGCACTACAATATAAATCTTGATGTTCTTATTTATAGAACTAGTTTTGAATTTCATAGTTCAGGTGATCATTATATTATTACAAAATGCTAATCATGTTTTGCTCCTTGTACCTCTTAATTTAGTGGGCCAACTTTAAGTTTTTCTTTCCATATCCCTTTTTTTATTTTCAGCAACTATAGCAATTCATTTTAAATTGACTTACACTTTCAAAATTCAGATTGTAGGAAAAACAACTCTCTCTATATATAATCCATAATTATAATACTTTTATGGATTTCTATTTGACCTAAGAAACAATGCCTTTATAATTATTCTGGAACAGTAATGCTTATATTTTAGGTAGGTTTTTACTCTAAAAAGTAAAACTTTTTAATGACAACTCATCTATATATCAAATTTATAGAATAATAAAAGAGATTTGTTCCCTTTGAAATATGTAAATATGATGTCTGATTGTGCATTTGAATTGCCCTGTTGTGATATACACAGCTCAAAATAAATGAGTTTCTGTTTGTGTGCTGTTTAGCTAAAGGCAATGAAAATAATTAAAAATGCTTTTGTTCTTTGGGAATTTTTTAGTTCTGATTTATTAAAAATAGAACTGGAAGAATATTTGTGAACCTGCTTTGTGAGGTACTCCCTAGACCTGTAAACTCAAATGCAAATCACTTGGAGTTGATAGAAGAAAAGGAAAAAGAAACTCTTTGAAGATTTATTCATGAAATACTTATGATAATGATGAAAAAGTTGTAAAAGTCCCAATTTCACACTGTTGTTTTCTTTTTACAAGGGAAAAGTACATGTATTGTTGATGTTTTTTAGAGTTCTTTTGGTATAAGCTGGTTTGAACTTATATCTAAGTAGGGTATTTCTTTTCCTCTTGCAGTATCCTCAATTACTATTATGTTATAATAAGATTAGTGGCTTTAGAAAACTTATTTGGGAGTTGTTTTCAAAGTGTTTATTTGCAAATGATGCAAATGTCCACCCCATCCCATATAGGGAAAAGGGGTTTGTAATTACAAGATGAAAATGTTCAAAGCTCAGCTTCCTCTCTGAAGTTAGAGAATTCAGTGTCCACTCTTAGATAAGTATTTAGAATTTAGTGATTGTTTTTAAAAGTCAGGAATATGAGGGTTATCACCTAACAATTACTCTGTAATTCTTTGAAACAAGACATTTGTGAAATTGCATTTCAAATTGAACTTCTTTCTTGTACCTGTTTATACATGTCCTTCCTGTGCCATTCATGTAGCAGTGTTCCTTAAAAATTCTGTAGGTAAACTTGTCAGTGTGGCTGATCATAAGGGCTTGAGAGTTGCTCTCCCAATGAAAAGATGAACTGACAGCTGGGAATTTAGGGCTAAAGGTATGTGAGATGATGGTCTTTGGAGAATAATTGCTTTTCAGAGTATAAGTTCTACAGCCTTTGCTTGGATTCTGAAACAGTCTTTGTATCTTATCTTCTTATCCACTGTCTTCATAAACTGTCAGAAGTAGCCTACTAGTTATGCAATTACCTGAACCACGTCTGTGATTACTGTATTCATTTAGGATCTCTCTCCTTAGTTTTAAGGCAGTGGTAAATATACCTACTCAGTCGGAATTTGCACCTCCCAGATAAGTTAAGGCCTGAACTTTAGACATAAAAATTTAATTTAGCACCACCAACTAGATCGTTTGGGGAAAATATTTCTAGACTAATGTGGTGTGTCTTGGCATAGGTGATTTTTTTGTTATGAGAGCTAGTTCTGTTTATGTGTATGCCTTTTCATCAGGTACTTAGGTAAATCAAATCATAAAACTTAAATAGAAGTGTAGAAGGGAAGTAATGGAATTGTTTACTACTATGGGAGCATAAAGGAGAAGACTGACTAGGCTGAGGTTTGAGTGGGTCTCCTACTAGCTCATAAAGTAATCTGAAGTAAATGTGTTTCCGTACTTTAATTAATAATGGGGCATATATTGAGTACTTACTATGTGTTAGACCCTCTACAATGAATATAATTTAGACCCCCAGTCTTTTGGTATAGATGCTGTTTTTATTCCCATTTTATAAAACTAAGGCTCAGAAAGACTAAATAACATTGAAAATTCACAGCCTAAGTGAATGGTGCCTCCTAGAAGCTATCCATCATGCACAGCTGAAGCCTGATCAGTACACAGGACCATCTTCCTGATGTATATGTAGCAGGTACATTTCCTCGTGCTGAAGATACAGAGATGAGCCAGATGTGTTTCTTGGAGGAGGAGAAACACATAAATAAATAGCGTGATCATATGCAGGGTGGAGTTGGGAGCACAGAGGAGGAAACTGTCAGTTTTCTCTGTATCCTTCCTGTTCATACTTCTGATACTATACACTGGCATTTCTCCTTTCTCAAGATGATGGTGCATTCTGGGTCCTTGTTTATGCTTCATCACTACATCCTGTTGAAGTAAGGGGGAAACCATGTTCTATCAGAGATAGAAAGAAAGGCCCAGCAAGGTTAAATGCCTTTCCTAGAGGCACAGTAAGTCACTGGTGCCAGAACAATAATTTAGGACCCCAAATGACAGTTTCTTTGGTAGACTAGGAAATTGCACATTTCCCTGAAATTCAAAGCCAAGAATCTTTTTTTTTTCTTATTTAACTTTTATACTTTTCAAACCTTTATATTTTTCAAGCTCACAAGTATGTGTGAAAATCTTTTCCTAATGTTTAGCAAAAAAAAATATGGTTATTGAAAGTAGGTGACTTCTATACTATATGGACACGATGACCTCTGGGGACCCTGCAGTGGATATCTGGCTGAACTGTATGGAGTGTCCTCCATGCAAGGAGGTGGTGATATGGTAGCTCCCTGGGCAGGTCTTGGGACAGCTTTTCTGCTTTGGGTCAAAGCTAGCAGTTCAGACCAAATGAAGCAGATCTCATTGTTCATAGGACACACTCGACCTGTGTCAGCAGAAGCACTGTTTGCAGGGCAAGAAGACTTGCAGAGCAAGTCTCATAACATAACAGAGATGCTAGAGGCCCAGAGGTGTTTGCTGAATTGCCTGTGATGGTTCCCATTGAGGGAAGAGAGTGCAAACAACTGGCTTTGCTCAGAGCTGCCATTTGGCAGTTATGCCAAACACGGGAGTGCTTATTCTGTTTTGACCTGTAAATTACTCCCATTCAGAGATCAAGTTGATTGTATCTTGAGCATTTAGTAAGGCATTCATTTTTCCTTTCCTAGTACCTAGTAAAGTGGTTCTTTTCTGGATTTGGGACTACCCTAAGAATTTGGTAAAAGCATTCCCTGGAAAGGAGAAGGCAATGGTACCCCACTCCAGTACTTTTGCCTGGAAAATCCCATGGACGGAGGCGCCTAATAGGCTGCAGTCCATGAGGTCGCTAAGAGTCGGACACGACTGAGCGACTTCACTTTCACTTTTCACTTTGATGCATTGGAGAAGGAAATGGCAACCCACTCCAGTGTTCTTGCCTGGAGAATCCCAGGGACAGTGGAGCCTGATGAGCTGCCGTCTATGGGGTCACACAGAGTCGGACACGACTGAAGCAACTTAGCCTTCTCTGGAAAAATGCACACACTTGTAAGATTTTGTGTGTAATTTCAAGGGATTTATGGTCCTTTCCCCTAAAGGTGGATCTGTAAGCTGTGAATTGAGGGTAAATAACCTCTGCTGTAGATTTTCCGTAGTCTCTGTATTTTAATATCCAAAGAAATAATAGTAATTTTTAACCTGTAGATGTTTCACAGAAAGTGTGTTGAAAGTAGACGCAATATGCTGTAAATGAGAATGCATGCACATTGCGTTTGTTTCAGGAAAAACTTTTAACAACGGTTGTCTAATATTTAACTTTTGTCTCCCTCTTTTAAAGCTTGGTAAAATGCGGCTGACAATTCCATGTCGGGCCCTTACATGTTCTCATCTGCAGTGTTTTGATGCAACTCTTTATATTCAGATGAATGAGAAAAAACCAACTTGGGTTTGTCCTGTCTGTGATAAGAAGGCCCCATATGAACACCTTATTATTGATGGGTATGTCTCTTTAAAGTTTTTCCTTGTACTTCATAGTAACCATCTATTACAGTTTTGTTACCCATCAGGTTTGGGATTAAAATTCTATAGATAGTGGTTTCTGAGTTGTATATTTTTAGGATATTCATGACTGTAGAAATTATATTTTTTCTAAGTAATTAATATTGTGAACATTTTCCCTTTTTAACTATGTCTTCTTGTCTTAAAGATACATGCCTCACTGTCAGTGCCCCCTGACATTTGCCATTTTAAAGGACCAGTGGTTCTGAGCAGGGTGTAGCTTACATCTTTTCCTAACATGAATCCATCTGTCCCTAGACATGCAGACTTTTCTAGAGGAAGAATAAAAGAATTGTGAAACTCTGGTTCACCTAAGCTGACCAAAAGTTGGGCTGTTTTTGAAGATATTCTGGTGCTTCATTTACTGTATGGGCCTACCGCCTGCTGTGTGGGCTCCTAAAAGTGATCAACACACTGAATAGCAGCTCTCTTTGTTTCAGTTTCCCCTAAAATACTTGTCTTTGTCTTTCTTCTCCATCTACACCATCACAACAGTTTTTTTTTTCCTGATATTTGTGTTTTATCTGTCCTTCCACACATCTTCAAATGTCTTTTAAAATTTTCTCCTATTCTCTAGCCTCCTTTTTTTTTCTTTTTCCCTCTGAACAAAAAGAAATTGTGAAAAGAAAAAAATATATTCTTGATATTTCCTGTGTGCTCTAGCAAAATGCTTAATGTATCTTATCTATAGTATTTGAGGAAACAAAAGAGCCAGAAGGTATAACATAAGGAATGGAATACATTTAGTGATACAGGTGTAACCCAGAGCTTGAAAGATGCCAAACCAATCATATGAGGAAAAGTAAATGTGTAACTTAAATGTTTTATGTTTAATTTTTCAGAGACGTCAGTGATCACTAATAAATTGAATAATATTTTACCAACTCTGTATATTACGTAACTTTAGATGCCCCCATCATTTGGGAATTTTCTTTCTTATTATAATATCCACACCTACACACACACTCCTAAAGAAAAATTGGAAAACGCAGGAAAATAAAAAGATGTATTATCTTCTGATTTTTATTTTCCCATAATTGTGATTATACAATATCAGTATTTTTTATCCTTTGGTTTCGTTTAACATTATAACCTAAGAATTTGATCATTCATATTACACATTTTGGCAAATCTCGTTTTTTAGTATCTGCATGGTATTTATCAAGGAGTTCTATCTTTCAGTACATATTTTTACATGTATTTCTACAGTTATTGAATAAGGTGTGCTTATTTTAGGCAATTTGGATTATGTTGAAAAGTTTAAAGAAAAAGAATAAATATCTTCCATGTTACCTCTCAGAGATAACCACTATTTATATACCACTCACACACAGAATTTTGTTTTTGAAATACAGAGTTTTCTTTCTTTGTCCTTTTCCCACTTGCTGTGAACATACACTGCCCCCCCCGCCGTGTTATTTTTTTTTAATCTCTGGAAACCTCATTTTTCAGTTATGTAATATTTTCTTGCATAAACCTACCATAATAAGTAACTATTTTCCTGTTTAGCCCTAGATTTTAAGAACAAATAATACCTTGTACTTTCTCATTTATACTTGTACAAAAAATAGGTCTGAATGTTTTTTGAACAGTAATTCTAATAGGTCTTAATTTAGAATGTGATATTCAAAGGACAAATTGTTTTTTATAGCTTGTTTATGGAAATCCTAAAGTACTGTACAGATTGTGATGAAATACAGTTTAAGGAGGACGGCTCTTGGGCACCTATGAGATCAAAAAAGGAAGTACAGGAAGTTTCTGCCTCTTACAATGGAGTTGATGGTGAGTGTTAGTTTTCCAGAAGGATGGTGCAGTCTCCTTGCTCTTTTAAAGCCTGGTTTTCAATATTAAAACTCAACTTTTTAAAGAATATTCAGTAATTTATGGATAGCACAATAGCTCTTATTAAATTATTGATTAAACGTTCAGAAATAGTGAAGCTCTTTTTAAATTCACCTTTTGCAAGGTTTTAAATTTTTGTGTATGAGGTGTCAGAGTAACATAACTTAATAAGCTTTTTTTTTTGGTAAAGTCATGCTTTTGAAATGGTATCCTTTTAAATTTTTAACAGACTTAATATAGGTTAGTGAATGTTCTTTTTTCATTTGCATTTTTCTCTGGCTTCTAGTGTATTTTTGCTGTAAGGAAGCTAAAGTGTTACCATAACATTTCTCAGTGTATCAGGTAATGTACAGGTAAATGTGTAATATGTGAATTTGCTCTCAGACTGTTTTTATTGTGAGGCAGACGTAACATTTTGATTCTTCTAACTCAGAATTGTTTAAAAAAAAAACAAATCCTTGATAATCTATACTAGTAGTCTTGAGCTTAGAGGAACAGAGCCACTATTGCTTTTTTCTTCTTAGGCCCCAGCAATATGACTATACCTGGTAAAGTCTAAACTATAACTGATAGACTAACCATAGGCTGAGGGAAAAAAAAGAGGTATCACAGGCCTTTTTTTGCCTTGTGTTTCAATTATTCCCTCCTAGGATGCTTAAGCTCCACATTAGAGCACCAAGTGGCTTCTCATCACCAGTCCTCAAACAAAAGTAAGAAAGTAGAGGTGATTGATCTAACCATAGACAGTTCATCAGATGAAGAGGAGGAAGAGCCCTCTGCCAAGAGAACCTGTCCCTCCCTATCTCCAGCATCACCACTAAGTAATAAAGGGTAAGTGCTGAGATCTTTCTATAAAAACAGTCATTGTGACAGTTAATTTTGAAAACAGGATTAAAAGATCTGCCAAATAAAAAGGTTATGCACGATTATAAACAGTACAGAGAATGAGTTGGATTGTTCTCAGTGTATTTATTTCTTCAGTTCAGTTGCTAAGTCATGTCCGACTCTTTGTGACCCCATGAACCGAAGCATGTCAGGCCTCCCTGTCCATCACCAACTCCTGGAGTCAACCCAAACCCATGTCCATTAGATGCAGTGATGCCATCTAACCAACTCATCCTCTGTTGTCCCCTTCTCCTGCCCTCAATCTTTCCCAGCATCAGGGTCTTTTCCAGTGAGTCAGCTCTTCGCATCAGGTGGCCAAAGTATTGGAGTTTTAGCCTCAACAGTCCTACCAATGAAGACCCAGGACTGATCTCCTTTAGGATGGACTGGTTGGATCTCCTTGCAGTCCAGGGGACTCTCAAGTTCTCCAACACCACCGTTCAAAAGCATCAGTTCTTCTGCGCTCAGCTTTCTTTATAGTCCAACTCTCACATCCATACGTGACCACTGGAAAAACTATAGCCTTGACTAGATGGACTTTTGTTGACAAAGTAATGTCTCTGTTTTTTAATATGCTTTCTAGGTTGGTCATAACTTTCCTTCCAAGGAGTAAGCATCTTTTAATCTCATGGCTGCAGTCACCATCTGCAGTGATTTTGGATCCCAGAAAAATAGTCAGCCACTGTTTCCACTGTTTGCCCATCTCTTTGCCATGACGTGATGGGACCGGATGCCATGATCTTAGTTTTTTGAATGTTGAGCTTTAAGCCAGCTTTTTCACTCTCCACTTTCACTCTCATCAAGAGGCTCTTTAGTTTTTCTTCACTTTCTGCCATAAGGGTGGTGTCATCTGCATATCTGAGGTTATTGATATTTCTCTCGGCAATCTTAATTGCAGCTTGTGCTTCCTCCAGCCCAGCGTTTCTCATGATGTACTCTGCATATAAGCTAAATAAGTAGAGCGACAGTATATAGCCTTGACGTACTCCTTTTCCTATTTGGAACCAGTCTGTTGTTCCATGTCCAGTTCTAACTGTTGCTTCCTGACCTGCATATAGGTTTCTCAAGAGGCAGGTCAGGTGGTCTGGTATTCCCATCTCTTTCAGAATTTTCCACAGTTTATTGTGATCCACACAGTCACAGGCTTTGGCATAGTCAATAAAGCAGAAATAGGTGTTTTTCTGGAACTCTTGCTTTTCTTAAGGGGCTGGAATAATGCATTAAAGGGGTCACTTGGATATGATATTCATCATACCAAAAGATGGCTCTAGTACAGTGTTTCTCAAACTTGAGTATGCATCAGAATCACCTGAAGGGCTTATTAAAACACATTGTTCTCCTGTACCCCCAAGTCTGATTCAGGAGTAGAAACATAAAATGTTTGGGATTGATCTTGGGTCTCCTGCATTGCAGGCAGATTTTTTTTTTACCGTTTGAGCCCTAATGAGTCCTCAGGCGATCCTAATGCTGGTCATAGGATTTTAAGTATTTACTCAAACTAGAAAGTGTATGCTGTGAAATTAACCCTAAGTTGAGTGTGTTAAGCAAAAAGCAGAGAAATACCAGGTAAATGCTTTAAACCTGCCTCAGGATGTGCAAGACTGGCAATGAAAGGGGTCCAAGACTTACGCTGCAGTACGCAGTGCTTTCTATTTGCAGGCTCATTTCCCATACTTCCCATTAGTCTCACGCCAATAATAATGTACCTTGGTTATGCCTCAGTTCACTTCATGAAACATTGTTATCTGCGTTACGTAAAACACCCTGTGCTAAACATAAGTGGTGATACAGTGAGTTAGTACAGTCCTACCCTTAAAGAGTTGAACATTTTGAAGAGGATGGTAAAACAAGTAGCAGACTCTATAGCCATACTCTTTAAACAGACTGTTGGTCTCTTGAGACACTTCGGAGATTCTCAGCAAAGGACATCTTGCGTTACTGAGGCACAGTTGTAGCACACAAAAGGTAAATCTAGAAATAGATGTGACCCCTTTTAGGTATGTATCAGGAGAGTTATGTGGCCTGATGTAATTGAATAGGAGCTATTTAGAAAATATTCCAACACACTAGTGCCTGAAGGAAGAATTTAAGTGAGAGGAGGAAAGTGTGCAGAAAGCATTGATACAGATTTCAAGGTTTAAGAGGGAAACTTAACACCAGACCAAGAACAGGTACTTTGATGCTTGCAGTCAGATTATTTTCAGGCTTGATATTGTTTGATGAAATAAAAAGATCTTCTATTTGAGTATATTTGTAGTTACATGAAAGTTGAAATTTCAACATTAAAAGAGTACAATTGTGATAAATGTAGCTCCTCTCTTGTTAAAGGACTTTGGCTATTTCAGGAATCTTTATAATACAACCAAACATGTTCCACAGGTTGATGTTTCACTCTAGAGTAGCTTATCTCATCATATAGATGGGAATAAAGATATTAAAAGCAGTATCATTATTCTAAATGAAATGGGTATTTAAACACTGATTCTACTTTATATTCTACTTTGTAAACATTCACCTCTGATGCAGCCTACCTTGACAGCTGTTATCCAGCAAGCCTGACCTTGTTATTACGCCAGCTTCTTTTTAAAATCTGGGGGTGTTGTGGGGAGTCAGATTACCAAAAGCAGCATAGTTAGAACAAATATCGAATTTTGATTCTAAGATTTTATTTTAGATTTTATATTTACTATATATACTTATGGGGCTTCCCTGGTGGCTCAGATGCCTACAATGCAGGAGACCAGGGTTCAATCCCTCGATCAGGAAGATTCCCTGGAGAAGGGAATGGCAGCCTAGTCCAGGTATTCTTGCCTGGAGAATTCCATGGACAGAGGAGCCTGATGGGCTAATTTATACTTAGATACACATTTTTAAATGGTGTGACTATATTATATTTAACATGTGCTTAGTTGCTCAGTCATATCCGACTCTCTGCGACCGCATGGACCCTCCAGTATGACCAAAAACACGTTATTATTTTATTACTTTAAATGCAATTATAGCACTATTAAATTTATTTCATAAATCTCGGTGTATAAATATTTCATGGATTAAGTGCATCATTATATATACATAAGTTCTACTCTTTAGGATATTGATAGTAGTCATATATAGGTAAACATTTTTCCTTAAAGGAAATGTTTTTTGAGTGTTTAGAAATCTAATATTTCTTCTTTGAATATTTGCTGTGCTGTTTCTCCAAAAATAGCTTGTTTATTTTGTTTGGGAAATTACATTAGATGCATTAACTACTTCTTGAGCTTCCCAGTGACTAATTGAACCCAGATAGAGTATTTGCAAATGCCAAACCTTTCTCTATTTTCAGATTCAAAAACAAGCTACCTGAAAGCTTATGATTTTTTTTAGTAGGATAACACCATATTCAATACCAGTGACCATTTTTCCGTAATGACTAGCCTATAAATAGAAACCTAAACCCAGCATATCGGATTTGTTATTGTGCAGTGTGAAGGTGGAAATCATTTGAGAATACAATCACAAAACTGGAAGAGAAAGAGCCAGCCAGGAAGTAGAAAGAGGCAAACATTAGTAAATGTAAAATATTTTGCCATCTTCAGCCACTGAGTGTTTAGTATTCCTCCAGAAATTTCCTTTGCTCTTTGGTATACCAAGATGTTTTTCAAAGACTAGCGTTTCAACTGCTTTTGTCTCTCTTATAATCCTTTATAATCCCTTGAGTATTGTCAGAGGAAATAGCTAATGGAAAATGGTACTTTCTGTAGATGTAAGAAGTTTAATTAAGTTCCATTAGACAAAACAATTTTATGAGGTGGATGAGAGTATATTTTATACTTCATATCCCATTCATAAAAACAAGGTAGCACATCATAACTAGAACACTGTTCCTGGAAATCCAGCCTTGCTTGGCATTTTTAGAGATATTCTCTACCATTGAAATTGCATCTCCATATCCCCAGCACTTTACATGAACTTTTAAATGCAAAAGACAGCCTCTGTCGGACTCTCTGTTTTCTATAACATATCTGTTGGCCTCTTATATGTTTGGGATAGCATATGGCCCTTATGATTTCACACAGGACTATGAGAATCCTTTTTCTTTTCAAAATCATTTTAATTCTCCCTTTTCTTTTTCCTTTATTACATCCCCCTTTTTGTTTTTCATTAATTTTTGGTAAAGAAAAAAGTATTTAACTACTCAGCTACTTAAACATTTCCCTCTATTCTCCCCGAATCCCTCTCTTTGTTCTTTTTTCTTTTTCCATTTATACTGTCCTCCCTTTAAAAACGCTCCGTCACCTGTTCATTTTGGAGGATCTCTACTCCTTGTCTTGCTGCCTTCGTTCATTCAGCAAACCTTTTATGCAAACAGCATTCCTCGTGACTGTGCTGGGCATTAGGTATTCCAAGATAAACAGTACCTAGTTTTTATTCTCATAAATCTTACGAGTCTGAGGGCCAGCTGTTAACTCTTCACTGCTCAGATTGCTTCATTCCCCTAGTCTTGGTAGATGTGTTTTCTTTGCTAGGATTTACCTATCCTTTTACTTGCCAGCACCCTAGTACTTATTTTTTAAAGGTTTTAGAATTTTGTCTGCTGTACTTTTCACTTAGATTTCATTGAAGTGGCTCAACTATGCCTTCGGCCTGCGTTGTAAAGGAGTGTAGATGGTGTTCCAAAGACAACGTGTGATTTATGAATGTTGGATACCATTGCATCCATCTCTTTTCCTTAAAGCCTCTGAAAGCTGCTATTAAGTATACAAATTATTTCCTAATAATCATGGTAGTCTAAATTATATATTGCTTTGCTTTTGTTTTTATTTTCAGCACAAAAACTGGGACTCATTGTGAGATTCTGCCCTTTTATTAAACTTAAGTTCAACTGACTCATGAAAATTTTGCAACCCTTTTTTTCTTCTAGCATACTGAGTCTTCCACATCAAGCATCTCCAGTGTCCCGTACCCCAAGCCTCCCTGCTGTAGACACAAGCTATATTAACACATCCCTCATCCAAGACTACAGACATCCTTTCCACATGACACCCATGCCTTATGACTTACAAGGTGAGTTACCCATTCTTCTGTGTTGCCATATAGTATTATAAATGCCTTTGATCTATATAGTCTTCTTCTGGATAATTTTAAGAAAGATTGAAAGATCAGGGATAGAGGAGGTTGGAATCTAGGAAAGTGGGAGAAATATATACTCCGGACATAAATAAATACAGACTCCGTTTCCTGTTAGTACCTTCATCAATAGCCAGTGTTTCACTACCAGTGGTAAAAATAAAGGAATGATCTCTAGGTTTTTTTGTACTTCAAAGTAGTCTGCAAGTGGCTTTTGAATGGTTTCCAGTATGTTGCTTATGTTGCTTTGAATTTTTATATTAATGAAAATTATTTTTGTTCCCTGAATCTGGTTATAAGGCAGCACACATTGTGGGTAGCTATGTTGTATTATCTTTTAGATAATGTAGAATTGAAACATTGGAAAGTTTTAATTTTTATTCTGGTGAACCCGGTTTCTTCTTTTTGAAAGTAATTTGAAATGTCATTATAATCATTTCTGCAATGTATTTTGAGTTCATAATAGTCATTTATATTATCAAAAAGAATTACTGTTGTCATGTATCTTTTCAATTTAATAATTTTGTATATTAGCCATATAATCTTAAGAACATTTTTTAAATTACAGAAAGCCATATTTTCTCATTGTAGAAAATATAATACAAAAGCACAAAGTGGAAGTTTCTCTCTATCCCTTCTCTACAGTAAAATTCAGGGTCACTGGCAAGGATTCTCGGGAGCTGAGATGTTTGAGTGCATTCTTAGTGAATGTTGTGAAAACCACGTTTCAGCTCTGTCCAGTAGAACTTTCTGCAACTAGGGAAATGTAATCTGGCCAGTACAGTAGCTACTAAGCTACATGTGATTACTGAGCATTTAAATGTGGCTAGTGTGACTAAAGAACTGAGTTTTTCATTTTATTTAATCTTAGTGAATTAAATAGCCACATTAGGTGGTTTGTAGCTACTTTATTAGTCAGTGTAACCCTGTTTCTCACTGCCCATTGCCAAACTCACCTTCAAGAACCAAAGTTCTATCCATTTTCAGATCCTTATGATATAATCTTTTCTAGTGTAGATAGTGGTCGTGGTGGTAGTTTAGTCACTAAGTCGGGTCCGACTCTTGTGACCCCATGGACTATAGCCTGCCAGGCTCCTCTGTCCATGGGATTTTCCAGGCAAGAATAATGGGGTGGGATACCTGCCATACTTTGGAGGTATCCCCAAAGTATTTGTGTTGTCATATTTTTATCTACATCTGTGTGTTGTACTTTTCTTCAAGTTTAGATATCATAATGAGGGATTTTATTTACGTTGGTTTACTTGCTCTTCATCACATTACACACTGGGCGATGTGGACCAGAATGTGAATTGGAAGGGGCCAGCTTAGGGCTTCCCTGGTGGCTCAGAGGTTAAAGTGTCTGCCTCCAATGCGGGAGACCCGGGTTCGATTCCTGGGTTGGGAAGAACCCATGGAGAAGGAAATGGCAATCCACTCCAGTATTCTTGCCTGGAGAATCCCATGGATGGAGGAGCCTGGTGGGCTACAGTCCACGGGGTCGCAAAGAGTCGGACGTGACTGAGCGACTTCACCTCACCTCACTTCCCTGCAGCCAGGGATGAGAGCTGGTCTTCCACGCCAGTGAGACACTCCCTCGGATCTCTTCCCCTCTCGTNCTTGCCTGGAGAATCCCATGGATGGAGGAGCCTGGTGGGCTACAGTCCACGGGGTCGCAAAGAGTCGGACGTGACTGAGCGACTTCACCTCACCTCACTTCCCTGCAGCCAGGGATGAGAGCTGGTCTTCCACGCCAGTGAGACACTCCCTCGGATCTCTTCCCCTCTCGTGTCACTCTAGTCTCTTGAGTTAGAATCCAGTACAGACAGTGGGAAGTGAAGGAATTTGAGGAAGAAAATCTGTCTTACAACTTGCTTAACGTCTTTTAACTTCAAACTTTCTCATCCACAAAATGAGACCAAATTAATTGCATACCTCATGAGGTGCTTGTGTGGAGTAGGTTAGATTGAAAGGTAACTTCGTGGGAGTCATTGAGAGCATTTGGTGAAAAGTGCTCAGTCAGTTTAAGGGGTTGGTGTTTGGATTTGAATAGGGCAGCAGTGGCCCAAGTCCCATAGATGGCGTCACCAGGAGTGCACACCATTGCTGAAACTTGGACTCCAAGCTTTATAATCTAGAGATGGGAGGGATCTAAAATATTCAGCTCAACTCTTCATGTTTAAATAAAATGCTAAATTAATTTAGAATTAGCTTTTAAGATATTGTCTTTATTTTTGTAATGTTGGGGCATTTAGGAGGCTCTTTTTTTTTTTCCCCCTAACTAAAATAATTTTTTCTTCTGCAGGGTTAGATTTCTTTCCTTTCTTATCAGGAGACAATCAGGTATGTTATATGAAAAAGATATTATTTTAATTCTACATTAAAATACTTAAAAGTATAATATATAGCCAAGAGGAAGAACATAAATTCCCTTAGAAAATTCAGAGTTGTTATACTCGTTATTCTTAAGGTTTTAAAAATTTAAATAAAAGTCCCTTTGTTTCAACTGTGCCTGAATATATTAAGTACAGTGTCTGTTTCCCAGTACTTTTTATAAAGAAACAGGGCAGTGGGTCATATTGACTGACAAATTTCTTAGCCAGATATCTCCAGAAGGGGAAGTAGCCTGTCCTTCTGTATATGCCTCTTCAGGAATAGCGTTATGAGAATTGGTTGCAGTACAGGTTAAAACAAAAAACAATATTTTGATCCCTATCCCCAGTTTCAGATACAAAAATGCCTCAGTGATGTGCTAATAAAAATTAAAATAAAAAAGGTCAATGATGTGATCATTACATAACACCATTTGATTTTGCAAAATGTTTTACTGAATATTTCAGAAACACCAGGTACTTAGAATGTGTTAAATTTAGGACTTTGTTCTGCTGAGAGAAGAGAGTTTATTGACTTATGACTACAATTAACTTTATTTTCTGTCTTTTTTTCCTCCTCCCTAGCATTATAACACCTCCCTCCTTGCTGCTGCAGCAGCAGCAGTTTCAGATGATCAAGACCTCTTACACTCGTCTCGGTTTTTCCCATATGCCTCCTCACAGATGTTTCTTGATCAGTTAAGTGCAGGAGGCAGCACTTCTCTGCCAACCACCAACGGAAGCAGTAGTGGCAGTAACAGCAGCCTTGTGTCCTCCAGCAGCCTAAGGGAGAGCCATGGCCACACCGTCGCAAACAGGAGCAGCACGGACACAGCAGCCATCTTTGGCATCATACCAGACATTATTTCATTGGACTGATCCCCACGCCCCTGCTGCTCCCATCCCCACCCCAGATTAAAGGAACTTGGCAGAAAGAAGAGAACTTTGTGCTGTTTTACCTTATTCTGTTTAGAAAAGTACACAAGCGTGTTTTTTTTCCTTTTTTTAGGGAAAAAATTAAAAGAAATGTACAGAGAACAAAACTATATTTTCAGTTTTACTTTTGTATATAAATCTAAGACTGCCTGTCTGAAAAAAAAAATACTTGTTTAAAAAAAAAAAAAGGAAAGAAAAGAAAAGAAAAAAAAAAAGTACCCACAAACCACCTTCGGTTCATTTTTTCTGGATTCTGAAGATATTTTTTTCATCGTTTGTCCTATGGTTTTGGTTTTATTTTAGTTCAATGGCATTATTTTATTTGCAATAACAGAAAAGGAATTGCATGTATGAAGTTTTAAATTGTGGGCTTTTCTTTGTTGTGGGGAGGGGGCCGGGAGGGGGATAGTTTTAATTTCCATTTTCTAAAAACGACAGACTTGGATTCTCTTTGTGTGCATTTTATTCAGCCTTAAGTTATAAATCTCATCTGTCGCTCTGCATTCCCTGTGTATTTTCAGGACATAGCTTGTAGGTGTGTATGTTCAGTGTGTGTGTCTGTGTGTCTTTTTCTGTCATGACTGTTCCTTCTCCCGAGTTTGCATTCAGTTGATAAACCAGTTGCCTGCTTCTTTCAAAGTGCTCTGAAGGTCTTGAATTCACATATGAACGTCTTTATCAGCTGTCCCAATTGCATGTTCTCCATCACAGATTCTCTCTTAATTGCTAGATGCCCCCTGAGAATATGTTTCAGAGATTGGAGTAAAGCTGTCTGGGTAAGGAGTAGGCTTAGTCTAGTTCTTTATTCTAAATTTGGATTGCCAGTATTATGTATTTAAACCAAGTCTGTGAACACCTGCTATTTTGGCCACAGGGTAACAAATTTTCCTGTAAGATCGTCATACCAAAGTAGGAAGTAAAAATAGCATAGAAAGCCCTGTGGGTATCATGTGCAGCTGACAGAGGTAAGGCTACATCACCTCAAAAAAGAAAGACAGACAGTCAATTATCCTTAAAAGTAAATTCTCTTCAGAAAATAGAGTGCACCATACATGTCCATCTGTAGAAATCTATCATCTGGTAAATAATTGAAATTCAAAATGGGCTTAATCCTTATTCATTTTCATTCTCTGGTTCTAACTGTACTTATTTTTAGCCTAGTAATCTTATTTTTTTTCTTCACTTTTTAAATACAAGCATGACATAGGAAAGTCAGATTTTTTTAAGAATTCATGGATCAGTCTGATCTATCCTTACTAATAATGGAACATGTAAATATATTGAAAACTGTTTTTTCAGGAAATGAGTGAGGGTTGGAGGGAAGGAAAAAGTGATTCTACTTGTGTTCCAAAATCTTCGTCAGAGAAGGTATTAACGTTCTTCAGGTAATAGCTGAAGGTGTCGAAAATATTTTTTATCTGATTGAAAAGTTTAGCAGATATAACAGAAAAGATAAAGAAGGGGCATAATGATTACCAGTTTTCCAAACTGGATTTTTATATCACAACTGTTAATATTCTCAGAGTTGTTCTCAGAGTTGATGAAGGACCACCTTTGTGTATAAAATTGTCATTTTTAAACCTTGCAGTGGTAACAAATTGACCTACTTTAATCCAGTTAGAATTCAAGATGGCTATGTCTTCAGTTGTATGATAAAATTAATGGCTCACATGACTGTGTGGCATCTAAAAATACCTGTTTTTACAGCATCTCTCTGCCACCAAATTGTTGACTTGAATTTTGAAAAACAAGTTGGTATTGATATGTATATGTGTGTGTGTATATATGTATTTATAGACAAGTGTGTGTGAGTAACAAGTGAGTTATATAGTCTTCCCTACGCATGTGTACTCTACACGTACATGGCTGAGTTATAGTCACTAAACAACTTGCAATAAAAAAAAAATCATTGTCAGTTAAAACAGGAAATAAGTTTTTAAATGAATCTGGTGTTATGGTGAGTAAACACTTTAGAACTCTCATTGCCATGTTAACTTAGGCTAATATCTAATAGTATTATAATTTGTGTCTAATTCAGATTGGGATAGAAATTACTTAAATTGTAGGGAGTTGCTTCTTATTTCACATTGTAATAGGAAATGTTTCTATTAATTCAGCTACCTAAGATAAAATGAATAGTTTTGTTTTTTTCTTTTTTTTTGTCGTTGTTAGTGGTCTCAGAATTCTGATCAATAACTTTGTGTATGATGCTGAATTACGAACTCTTTGAATGATCCAGTTGAAAACCCGTCCCTCTACTTTCTTCAGCCCAGTTTTGGAGAGAGTTATTTTCCCTCAGTGTCTTGCATGATACCAACCTAAGGGAAGAACAGGTAACAGGGAGAAATAAATGTCTGTCTAGTAGCTTTGGTCATGTCTCCACAGGAGCAGCTAACCGTTCAGTTGTCTTTTTACTTTAGTTCATGCCACTCTAAGCGGTTTGTTCCCTTCAGTTGTTAACTTTCTCAAATGTTGCAGCAGTAGTAGCTGTTACTCTGTTGGTCTCGTGGACGATGTTAATCAATCAGACTTTTATGATCCATAGTAATTATTAGTGGAATAATGCACTGCAGCTTTATCTTCTGAACTTTAGTTCATGCCACTCTAAGCGGTTTGTTCCCTTCAGTTGTTAACTTTCTCAAATGTTGCAGCAGTAGTAGCTGTTACTCTGTTGGTCTCGTGGACGATGTTAATCAATCAGACTTTTATGATCCATAGTAATTATTAGTGGAATAATGCACTGCAGCTTTATCTTCTGAGTTTTGGTGTTTTTTTAAGCACAGTTGTTTCTTTTTTCCCTAGCCAACTATCACTACCGCGCCCCCCCACCCCCCCGACCCCCTATCCTGGCACAGTGCTAACACTGACATGCTGTCTGTGGACAAATGACGATTCTCAGAATCTTTAGTCGAGTTACCACCATCCCCCTTGCCTTGGTCACTCATAATAGGTGTGCATATGTTTGTGTTTCTGTACAGAACTGTGGGTGTGTGTGTATACGCACACACACCTTTAGTATAATAGCTGTTTGACTAGCAGGGTTGAAGTGGTTTTTAATTACTTTGTGGGCATTACTGAACACGTTTTTTAAAGTATCTGGACCTTAACCATGCCATGCTTGGTTGACTAATTTATTTTGAGCATTAAAATTTTTCTACTCCTGTTAATTTAGACATTATCACAATTCTCTATTACTGACTTAGAAAAGATATACTTAAGCTTCTGAGAAATGTGATTTCTTGGCAGATATTTCTTTGAGTCAAATGTCTGAAACTGAATGGAAATATATCCCAATTTTAAATTACTAATTGTAGAAAGAACATTGTTTTTAAACAATTTTAAACACATAAAACACTTCAAGATCTTTAGGACTTTAAAGCACATTTGAAATTATTTTAGTAAGATTTTAGTAAGGATTTTGTTTTTTCAATACATGTTGGATTCTGTTTTTTTAATGAAAACACAAAGCTTAGATTTCAGAAAGAGGGAGGGAGACTAGCTGGTGGTTCGAGTGTGCTGCTGTTAACTGTTTAATTAACAAAGGGGAAAAATGTATATAAACAGATACAAAAGTTACCATAAATTCCATGAACTTAAATCTGTGATTCATTGCCTTAAAACTTTCTCTCTTAGAATTTCCATACCGCATGCCAAACCAGTAAAATGGCTTTTAAAAATGTATAGTAGACCAATGTCAGTTTGTATAAAAGTACCAAGTGAAAATATTTATTACATGCATTGGAAAAAAAAATTGTTTACCTATTGAATGTTACCTGTTTATGTAGAGCTCTTTAGATGTAATAAAAGAAAAACCTTCAGTTAATTTGTCTTCTGTAAAGTACGCTGCTGGGTGTATGAGGGGACAATCCCTATGAGAAAAAGCGACAATGCTTTGTGCTTCCAGAGCCCCTTTGATGCAGAGATTTCAAAGCATGACAAGTAGTTTATTCTCTTGCAGCATGCTTTGAGGTAAGTCATGAATATACAGCTGTCATTCCCCTTTCTTCCTGAAATGTGGCTAGGTTTGTAATGAACCACAGCATTAGTTTAGTTTTAAATCTATTTAGTTAATTTGCAGTTTGACTGTTAAGAGCACTGTGGCCTTTTTTGCAAACCATACTAGGCACTAGGTAAACCAGTGTCAGGAATAAGCATGAAACCCAGGCACGGGATCCTTGTCAGAGCCTTATCTGGGGTATGTTTTTAAATTAGAAAACATCCCAGGATCTTGGTATCCTACCCACTGAACACCCTTAGAACACAGAGTCAGTGGACACAAGCCCCAGGTTCTAACGGCCAGTACACACCACTTAGGTGACTTTGGCAAGTTACACGTCAGATTCCTGTTAGACAAATGAGATTCATAAAACTTGCCTGGAAGCCATATGAGTACCACCCAGTAGCGTATAAAGGCCAAGCTTTGAGGGACTGGACCCTCATTTACTATTATAGCCCAGAACTTCCTTTTCCTGTCAATCTAAATCCCAGGTATCTACTGTCTAATCCTTGGTATTCCAGGTTGGCTATGCAAGACTAACTTCCTCATGTCCATGAGGGGTTAACAGTTGATGTGGAGCTTGACCCTTGAGCCTTGCCTGAAAGTGAAATATAGCAGTTGTCCATGGTGTGCCAGCATCTAACCAGCCTCAGATGAATTTACCATGAAGGTAATGAAGTTAAAGCACAAGAGCCCCTCACTCGCTCTGGCCTCTTCCAGCGTCCTGGGAGCAGCCCTTAGTAATTCTGTACTTCTCTTGTATTATTCTGGAAGGCTGCTGAATTGTATAACCCTAAGATCTCACAAAATCTGGATCTGCCCTTGTACTGCATGAGCCTAAGATCCCCAGCTAGACAATCACAAGCTCACCTACTTGGTGTTTAGGGTGGGTGGATGGGCGGGGTGGCACATAACTGCCTGCCCCCACATAACCCTTCTCTCCAGCTCCTAGGAATTCCTGATCACTTGATGGGCAGTTACACTGTTGGGGAAACGAAGGTGACTCACTCTCAGGACCTCCATTTGGTCTGAAGCCACGTGTCCTTGCTGAGATGGTCACACTGACTGTGACTGCTCTGTCCCCTGAACTCTCCCTGGTGCCTCACCCTCAGACTTGGGTCCTGTGTAAACCTCCCCAAGGACACACCTCCCTCTTAATTTGTTTTTTTTCTGCGTTAGCCACTAAGGCACCGTTAGAAAAAGCCACAGCTCAGAGAGCCCAATTTTGGTACATATAAGGATGAAAATCTCTGTACTTTGAGTTCTGCCTGGCTCCCTTCTCAGCATGCTGATGTGTGACTCCAGCCCTTTTTAGGGCTGTGCTGACTCATAACTAAGTTAAAAAGCCACTTGTGCTAGAAAAGCTCCCGGCAGGACCAGTACCCCTGGACCAGCTTTGCAGGGCTCTTGGTGTGTCACGGCCGTGGTCTGTTCCACCCCCTTACTACTTGCCACTAGTCCTGAGGAAACAGGTTGCAGCCATCATCGGTTTGACCCACTTAAGCAAACCTATCCTAGTCCCATGAACCCCTCTGATAACGGGCCAGGGAAGCACTCAAAATGCCGACAAGTGCCATCGTGAGTCTTCAGCTCTGCGAGGCCGCAGTGAACGCAGCTCCTCACACCTGCTCCCCTTTGGTCGGCTGTAGTCAGATCCTCCTTCCCAATGTTTAGTGATGCTGCCTTGTTCTAACCTGTTATATACTCTGCTTATGAATGAATATCCAGGACTACATTAGTATGCACTGGGAATGAGAATTTATACATGACCCCATGGTGCTGCAAGAAATGTTGCCATAGTTTGAGCTCTGTGCTCATTGCTATTTCCCAGCTAGCTTTATCCTGGCAATGTGGAAGATGGTTCCAGCACCCAGATCCAGAATATTGGTCTTCCTGTAAATTGCCCTTTTTAGGAGAAGCACAATCATGGCAACCCAGAATTATATAGCATTCTACAGTTTGCGAAAGCAAAGCCCATTCTCAGCAGGCTCTGTGAGGTAAGAAGCAAGAATCTACTTTAGTGAGGATCCCTCACTTTGAGGGGTAAAATGATTTGCCCAAAATCACCTGGCTGGGAAATGGCAGTGTCGGGACTAGACCCCGGCCCATCTCTAAACCACATTCTGTAAAGGGCTAGACTAACGGTACTCGTTAAAACAGTAAAAAATTTTATTAAAGACGTGTGAATACCGTGGCTGGAATCATTTTGTTTCCTTGTCCTCTTGCTGGGCTTAGGTTTGTCATCTTGCTGTGTTTGCCATCTCCCGCAAGTGTAAGAAACACTTTCTTTTCAAAATCCCACAGTCTGAGTGCTCAGGCCCAGGGGCGGCTCTCTTGCCTTCTCGTTCAGTAGTCCCGCACAGGAATGGTGAGCTTCTGGATGAACTCGTCATACTTCACTTTGCCATTCGGTTCGATATCTGCTTCCCTGAAGAGATCCTCCACTGCGATAAATCACAGTAATTTCTGTTTGGCTTCAATGTCATATGAGAAGGCATCAAGTTGGGGGTTGAGCCTCCCCAGAGGTCTTCCCTGAACCTCCAGTTGACTGCTTCCATAGGTGAGGAAGTAACCCAGTGAACAGGAAAGGACAACCCACTCCCTCCCCCTTGGAGACCATGGAATCAATTCTGAGTTCATCTGGCTTTCTGCAGGGGCCAAGATAGGGGGTGTACTGGTAAGGATTCAGCCAATGAAACCACCTTGTACCGTTTTTTCCCTTCAGAAAATATCTGGCTCCTGTGCCAGTACTTCCAGAAAGTGTTGGCATGGATTTTACCTTCTACCGCCCACCCTCTCAAGACACCCCCCGTAACAGACACCCCTGCAGCTCCATCCTGGGCCCCCTAGCCCAGTCTATGGCCTGCCTTCCAAAATGACATCCCCCCACCCCAAGAGGGGGCTTGGTGACAAATGGTATCTGCCACTATCACCTCTTTCTGAAAGTGTTTGGGAGGTGAGGTAGTACAAGAGAAAATAAATTCAACTGTGTCTAAGCTCAAAGCCTACAAAAACTGCCACTGTTCTCTAATGCTGCTCAGAAAAAGAAACATACATTTACTGGTTCTGGATTCCTGGGATTCAATACAAGCTTGTCCCAGGAGTTGACAAGAAGAGCCAGTTCGGTTTACACTTTTCAATGGTGGCTTCTCAGGACCCTCCTCACCCTCCTACAAAACTCTCTCACTGCTCTATGTCAACTTTGCCAGCCGCAGACAGCCCCCACACAACTCGGGACAGTGAAAAAGCATCCTGTGACTTCCTGCTTAAGCATCCTCCTCAAAATTGTAATTGCTTTACACTGCGTTTGAGCTGATAGTACTTCTGAGTACTTCTAGAACACTGAGACTATATCTTATTTCATGAAGAAGCTTCTACCCATCAACCACTTGGTTAAAACTGTCCCAATGGACAAGTCCAGTACCAGTCACTGCAGCCTCCAGCTGTCCAGAAGAGGGGCAGCTGGAATCTGATGGTACCTTCCGGTTAGAATAGCAGTTCCCTGAAAAACCACAGAGAACCGGTTTGCAAAGGAGGCCTCCCTCACAGCTGTCTCAGCTGCTCCAAGGAAGCTTCTGCAGTAAGCCAACTTTTCTTTCTATCACTGAAGGTAAAGGAGTCTTACTTCCAGTATTACCTTTTCTATCTCCCATAGAGGAAAAGGACATCAGTCTCTGGCAGACACTGCCAGTTTCTTTGAAATGTTTCTTTACTGGTTAAACAAATGAGAGAGATGTTTAAGTTTGGGGACCATGGTATTGTTTTAGACAGATCATTAACCACAAAAATGAAGGCCCTTGCTGACCTCTCTGCTAACACTCCACCTGATCCGTAAAAGGCTGAGTAGTATCCTTGGAGCCCGGGAGGGAAGCATAGCCTGTGATTCCCTGTTCACGTTAAAACAGCCACAGTGAAAGATGGGATTGTGATAGCTGCCAGCCTGGAAGAGCGGGGGAAGCTCCATCTGCCTTCTCTAGCACTATTTTTACTTCCTTTGCACTGTGCCTATGTGACTGCAGATAAAATCTTAGCAGACTGCTTTATAGAATGTTAGCTCTTGCAGAGTCCTAGGGGATTGACTATTGTAACCTCATTTCCCAACGAGGAAACTGAGGAGGGTGAGAGAGGTTAAGAAACTCACCTGAGCTCCCCTAGAAGGAAGGGGAGCCAGGATTCAAGTCTGTTGTGATTTCACCAAAGGCTAAAGGCCTGTCGTTACCGGAGCGTTTTTCCTCCACTGACAGTGTCCTCCTGCCCCAATCACAGGTGAGCCCGGCGGCCTACGTAGAAACTGCAGTCTCTGGGGTTGGTGTGCGGACTTGGGTGGCAACCTGGCATGGCTGCTGTGGCTGGACCCAGGGGCCTGTCAGGCCGGCTGGGAGGACATCTGCAAAGGGCTCAGCTTTGGGGTCACCCTCACCATGAACATCCGGCTTTCCCAGAAGGCCCAAGCCCCTCATCTGGCTCTGAGGCAGGAAGACAGGGAAGGTAGACAGGACATTCCTTCTGGAAGAGCTCAGAGCTGGCTGACTCATGAGAAAAGGGAGCAAAAGCATCTCAATTTAGAAACTTGGTGGCAGCAGCAACTTCAGAAGACAACTGTGGTGAGAGGAGTGCCTGAGCGAGGTCGGGGGGTGGGGGTCCCGGGGTCTGTTAGCCCTGTGTCTAGCTCCTAGCTCTGCTCGTCACAGGCCACGCACTGCACCTGTTTCTTTAATCGGTATGAGAGGGACACTGGTGATCCTAGAGGTGTCACAGTCATGAAGGCCCACAGTGAAAGTTAGAAAACACAGAGTAATTAATGCCCAAGTAGCTCCTAACTGGGTTTCCCTACTTTCCCTTCGCCCTGGCTAACTTCTGCCACTCATAGTTCCCTAGTTTTCCAGGTTCCAGTCCAGAGTTCACCAAGCTTAGCATCTAGTCCCAACCTTTGCCGAGCTCAGCATCTAGTCCCAACGTCCAAATACCATCAGATGTGATGCGTACGTAACCCAGGTGGCATGATCTGGACTTTGGTGTTCCCCCAACTCCTTAGTCACCTCCCACTGTTGGGAAATAGGGACCCAGGCCATTACCTTCTTTGTGGGTGAGCTTCTCCCCCAGTTGCATGAGTTTTGACCGCAATTCAGATGCCATGATGTAGCCTTTCTTCTCCTTGTCCGCCATCAACATGGCCAAAAGAATTTCCTTTTTTGGGTCCTCTTGTTTTATTTGCATATGCATGATGGTCAGGAAAGTAGAGAAATCCAGCTCTCCATTTCTGTCTAGGAAACCCCCAAACAGCAGAGTGAGCAAGGAGGAAAAGGCTTCTCTTGGGAATGTCAGCTGGCCTCCTGCCCAAGCCTTCAAGGCCAGCTCAAGAGCCACCCAATTCAGGAAGCACCGTGGTGGTGGCTGTGTTCACAGGGAAGAGGCTGCAGCCTGTCTTGCTGAGTTCCCACCATGGATATGTCTCATTTAGTCTTCCCAACAACCCTCAGTGCCTGGACATCTCATTTTGCCCACTAAAGAGACAGAAGCTCCGAGCATAGTCAACTCAGAGCAGTGACAAGACCAGGATGAAGCACCGCTTCCTGTGCCCCTTCTGGATGCTTCTCTCCTGCCTGAACTGGAGGAAGGGCACAAACATGTCTATCCTCCCCCTTTGACAGTCGCTACAACACATCTACAAAGACAAGTGGATGATGGGGCTCAGGCCTCGCTCACTTGCCCTTCCCTTCACTGCAGCCTCTACCCAAGCCCACAGCCCTCCTCCAGGCGTGCCTGGGGCCCTCAGCCCAGGCTGGGCTCCAACTGCAGGAAATCAGAAGTGCCCCTGCCCACGGCTTCCTGTCTGAAGGAGACGGAAACCAAAGGAAACCAGCACGCTTTGAAGACAGAAGCAGGAGTTCTCGGTGGCTGAGCCCCCGTCACCAGGCTTGGGGCCTTCAGAGGCCACCCCCAGCCCGGCCTCAGGACAAGCTCCCAGTGCCACTGCAGTCGCCCTCTGATGGGGCCTTGGGATAACCCCAGCAGAGGGTAGGAACTCGACAGAGATGGGGAAACGGAGGTCCAGTTGGGCTGTTGATCAAGTGTTCCTTGCGGGTCATCCCTTCCTCTTTCCTTCCTGAGTGTCCAGCTATCGATGCAAACAGCCATCCTGGCATCTGACATTCCTCCATCTTTTTTCTTAAAAAAAAAGTTGCCACCACCAACAAAAAGCAACTCGTTTTTGGTTGTAAAAGTAGTATATGTTTTCTTTGTCAAAAACAGGAAACAAGAGGAATGAAAAATCACCCATAATCACATCATCAGAGGACAACTTGGTAACATTTTGGGTGGGTTTTCCTCTATGTTTTCTTCCCATTTTGAACAATTTGGGGGAGCTCAGTCTTAGAAATGAGAATCTGGTTCCAATCGGATTCCACCACTGGCTTAAGGGCTCAGAAGTTACCAGCTGGGCTCTGAATCTTGATCTTTATCTGTAAAACTTGGATTAGGATAGTGCCTCCTTCATGGTGTTGCTGAGCTAAGCACATGGCGCATCTAAATAAAGGGACACTTCCATCAAAACAACCTTGGGATCATTTAGCACCGTCTGGACTTCAGGTTTGCGACAACTGTGGTGAAATGTCTAGACCCCCCGGTGCCCTGGGATGGGGCGTCACCTGTTGCTTTACGAGCACACCTGGCCAGGTGCCTCCACACCCAGCCAGAGAGCTCTGGCTAACACGGACCTCTCAAACCTCTGAGCTGGTCACACCCGACCTGCCTGCCTGCCTGCGTCCCTGGGACAAGGGCTATAGGGCTCAGGGCCCACCCACTCTCCCAGACTCCTCCTCCCACGGCAGCTGGCCCAGCGGGCCCCTCACCGATCCTGTGAGCCTGCAGGTGCCGCTGCGCCTCCCCAGGCGTCGGGCTGGCCCCCAGGCACCGCATCACCGTCAGGAGGTCCGTGGCGGGGATCTTGCCGCGCTGCTGCTTGTCGTAAAGGGAGAAGCATTCCTTGTACTCTGCCACAGCCCAGAGGGAGAGTCAGGGTCGCTTTCTCACCCTCCCCCCACTTCTCAGTCCTCTCCCCCTTTCTGCCCCTCCCCTTCCTTCTGCCTGCTTCCCAGTCCTTCTCCCCTCCTAGAGTGGCCAGACCTAGCCAAAAAAAAAAAAAAAATCCAGGGCTGTCAAGGTCAATTGAGTTTCAGATAAACCTCAGTCCATGAGGTCACAAAGAGTCAGACAGGACTTAACAACATGCTTACAAAGGTATTTGTCGTTTAGCTGAAATGTATGTTTAACTGCATTTCTTGCCTTTCATCCCGTCAACCCCATCCCCTTTCCCTCCTGGCCTCCCTTCTGCTTCCTCCCTCCCTGCTCCTGTCCTCAACTGACTAAAACCACAGTGGTAAAGAGCCTGCCTGCCAGTGCAGCCGACACGAGACGTGGATTCGATCCCTGGGTCGGGAGGATCCCCTGGAGAAGAGCATGGCAACCCACTTCAGTATCCTTGCTGGAGAGCCCCATGGACAGAGGAGCCTGGCGAGCTACAGTCCAGGGGGTGGCAGAGTTGGATGTGACTGAGGCAACTTAGCACACACAGGAAAACCTGCTTGCTCTCTCGCTCCAGGTCCAGCCCAGGGAGACCAGGAGCCCACAGCAGGGCACCAGATTCCTAGGGGATCTCAGCAAATGACAACTTAGGTGGGAAATGGAATAATAATGCCTTGGGGCTTGCTGGAGGACCAGAAACCCGCTCTGGGAAGGCCTGGCAGAGAGGCCATCATACGTGGTGACAGACATCACAACTGGAGCTTCTGAGTCCACTGCTGCAGCCGCCAGTCTCCGGGCTGCTGAACTCTCAAGCCGCGCTCTCACACATGCCCGGGCCCCACTCAAGACTTCAACAGGCACTGCCCGGACATCCTCCCAGCTCTGCGGCGATCTTCCTTACCGCTCTCCTTGAACCCTCTCTCCCCTCTGGAGGTGAAGTGGCCTGCAGATCCACAGCTCCCCAGCCCAGTGGAACCAGCCCCCACCTGCATCTGCCCTGACCCCCAGCCCTGGAGGCACAGGGAGGCCAGCCAGGAGCTTGGGAAGATAAGGGGTCCTCACAGAGGCCCTGACCACGGGTGGGGGTGGAACTGGCCAAATGCCCCCTCTCATACAGCCCCCAGGACCCATGGGGTAGAGCTCCAGCTTGAGCCCCCCTGGGAGCATGCGGGCCCCTGCACTGTTCACTAGCACCCTGCTCTCTCCCACTTCCCACAGCCAGCTGGTTCCTCAGAGGCCTGGACCAGCAGCTTCTGAGCGGCTAGTAACAAAACCAGCAAAAGCAGCCCCCACTACTAGCGCTTTCCCCCAGGCCCTTGTGTCCTCCTCACTGTGGCCCTGTGGGGAGGGACCCTGGTTGTTCCCATGGTGCAGACAGATCGAGGAAGGCTGGAGCCGCCAAGGGCTCCTGGCAGTGGGGGCAGTGGGCAGCCTGCTCTGCCCAGGCCACCCTGGAGCACCACCAGAGGACGGGAGAGGTGGCAGAGGACGCCCAGGCCGAGGCCCCCTCATGCTGTCTCATTAGGGCCACTCCGAGCAGCCTAGGATTTCAGGGGCGTTGCTAATCAAAGGCAGGCCAGGCGGTGGGGTTTAGAGACAATTATCTGCTTTTATGCCTGTGGAGAGGTTGAAGGGGAACCTCCCGCCCTTTCAGAACTTTCCAGAGCCTGGGCTTTGGAGGGGCAGACCACCAACAGGACCCAGGGTAGGAACCAGAGGGCTTCAGTGGCTCCTGTGAAACCTGATTCCCTCTGAGGGCCCAGGGCCAGCGGGACAGGGCCAGAGGCCCACCCTGCACGCAGGGCTTGAACTCAGCCCCCCGCCCACCTCCAGGGGACCTGTCTTGGCCACCTGAGCTTACCTTCTGAGTTTGCCTCTGCCCAAGGGGTGGGCCCACTACCTTCCTGAGACCCCATCCTATGACAGCTGAGCACCGTCTGACAGTAGCCGGGTGGGGACATCACACTCTTGGGACCGGGAATGGACCAGACTCCACAGGGGGCAAACTGCCTCCCCCATACTCTGCTCTTGGGGGCCCATGGCCCCTGGCATCAGCAGGGCTAGAGTCAACTGGGGACCCATCTCCTCCCCAGTTACCTAAAATGTGTCTTCCTGCTTTAAAGCTCTGGGGCTCCTCTGGACTTGGAGGCCAGCCCTGAAACAGCAGGGCTCTTCTCTTTCTCCTCCCGCCCCGCCTCCGTGACCTCTACACCTCCTTGCTCTCCCTGCCAGGCCCTTCTCCTGATAGACCTGCCTGCCATCCAACATCCTGCTTACTCCTTTCCTTTTTGTCCCCACCTCCCCACACAGGTGAACCCTGTGAGCGCAAGGATGTGGGGCTCCGATGTGCACTGCCGTATTTTTAATCCCTAGAAAGGGGCTGGCACAAAAAAAAGACTCATAATTGTTGAATGAAAGAACAGACTGGGTTAAATAAACTGGATTAAAATCCCCTTGAAGTTTTCCCTTTGAAAATGCAAATGCCCCAAGGCAAGAAAGAATCCTCCCCAGACCCAGGATAACACCAGCTGTGCTGGGAATGGAACCGACTCTGATGACATCTGTACCTGGTATATAGACTTAAGGATGTATAGCATCCAACTTACAAGTAATAAAAATACTTTGATTATAAATCCCATCTAGCCAATTGATTATCACAAGTGAGTTTCTGCCAGCTCTTGTATCCATTGCCAACCTACAATTTTGATTTAACCATAAGTGAGGTAAGCTGCAGGCCAATGAATGCAACTATTTTCCCAATGACTACACTGTCATTACATCTGATGAGTGATCTACTATTAAACTATTCCTCACCTTTGTGCAAATTACATCCATTAAACTGAAGTCTTTCAAATCTTCAGCACTACTAATTGCAACAGAGCTATCTTTTAAAAACTTTTGTATAGACGAAGGGACTGGGACATTCTTTCATCTTCCTTTATTTAATAATGGTTCACAAAATTCCTAAAAGTGTACCACGTAGCTCATGCTAGCAAGAGCAAGCTGGCCCTGGATTACATCTGGGTGACGTCCAGGCACAGAGTCAGGTGCATGCCTGCCACCTGCTCTGTCTCTTGCTCATAGGAGCCTGATGAGGCAGTGTCATTATTCCCACTTCACAGATGAGACCACCGAGGCTCGGAGGTGACTGGAGCCCAGGTCCACTGCCTCCAAGGTCCCTGGTCTTCCCATTCAAGCAGTCTTTCTTTCCTGAACGTTTGTGGTCCCTTTCTGTCAGACTTTAGGATACAAAGGGAAACTTACCTTCTTCCTTTCTGCGAGATTCAGAGGCCCCAGAGGGAGGGTCAGTGAGCCCCAGCACCAGGTTTGGTGGGGAGACACTGACAGCTGGATTCCAGCCCCGAGACTCATCAAGCCTTGTCTTAAGACTGGGTAGGAGAGGCCCCTACCCTGGGCCTTGGATTTTAAAAGTCCCTGCTCTGGTCCCCCTTGAGGGGTAAAAATATAAAGGGGCCTATGGGGAGGCGCCTGCAACCCACCTACCCTTTCTCCCTTATAGATGCTGCTGGTAACCAGAACTCTGCAAGTCCTGCCCAGGTAACCAACCCTCAGTTCATCTCCCTGCTTGAGCTCACCTGAACCTCCCCAGCTGGGTCTGGCCCCTGGCTTCTGTGTAACCCAACTCTGTTGGCTTGGCCTCGTGAAAACAGAACCAGGCACTGTGGAAAACTGAAGCTGCCTGGGGCAGGTTTGGGGATTCAGGGAATAAAGTGCTCCAGATGCCAACACTAGGCTTGCCGTCAGGGCAGAGGGACCTCTAAGGCCACCTCCACTGGCCTTCACCCTTTACAGATGGGGAGACTGAGGCCCACAGCCTAAACAAAGTACCCTTTCCGAGAGCACAGCCCTGGGCCCTGTTCTCTTTCTCAGCCAGTTACAAAGCCCCCTTTTCAGCTGGGGTCCTCAGTCACAACCAGTTGGTGTCTCTCCGACCAGCCCCTCTCCCACTCCGCCCCCAGCTATCAAGTTCTGGAGAACCGAAGCGGTCCCTCTTCTGTCAGGCCCTCTTGCAAATCACACTGACTCGTGTACTACAGACAGTTCTTAGCTCCAAGCCTTATCCCCCGCCCCTCCTCCAGGCCCTTCCTGGTACTAGTCGGCCCCTGGCTCGTGGGTGGGCCCAGCTCTCCCACCAATAAAACATGAGCAGAGCAAATTGCCTAATGAGACCCATATTTTGCTGTGAGTTGCTAATGAAAGAACAAACCAAACCTACCATTAATTTGGTCCTGGGAAAGAAACTTGGCCTGCAGCAGAGAGAGGAGAACAGTCAGGAAGGGACTCCATGAGAGCCTCCCCAGCCCAGGGCAGCCTGGCCAGGCCACACAGATCCTCACTCACCATCGCGGGGCCTCCAGCTGCCACCCGTGGGCTTGCTGCTCCCAGAACTGCCTTCCTGTTCCCCTTCTTCCCGGCTTCAAGTCGAAAGTCCGCCCGGCCGGGTGGAGGCCCTGGTAATAAATCCACGGCTGCCATGGAGACCAGGCCCGCCGCCAGGGGTCAGATTCCAGCCTCCTGTGCTCTGTGGCTGCCTGGCTGTGGGGTGGTGGCAGGCTGGATTTTGAGAGATGGGAGCTGCCCGAGGGCTTCCCCAGCGCTTGGTTCTGCACCAGGAAGCTGATGTTCTGTAGCCAGAGGACCAGGGCCGCTGTTCATTCCTGGGAGCTCTCTGTGGACACTAAGAAGGGGTCACCCAGAGAGGGGGTCGCTGGGTCCCCCCAGGCCTGCCTTCAGGGGTATTTCTCTCTGAGGATTGCACTAGGGGCTAAATAGTCTCCTCCTAGGTGTTGGGCACTTTGCACACCCCCTTTAGGCACATCACACACCACCTTATCAGTTCAGTTCAGTCGCTCAGTCATGTCCGACTCTTTGCAACCCCATGAACCACAGCACACCAGGCCTCCCTGTCCATCACCAACTCCCGGAGTTCACCCAAACCCATGTCCATTGAGTCAGTGATGCCATCCAACCATCTCATCCTCTGTCATCCCCTTCTCCTCTCGCCCTCAATCTTTCCCAGCATCAGGGTCTTTTCAAATGAGTCAGCTCTGCATCAGGCGGCCAAAGTATTGGAGCTTCAGCTTCAACATCAGTCGTTCCAATGAACACCCAGGACTGATCTCCTTTAGGATGGACTGTTTGGATCTCTTTGCAGCCCAAGGGACTCAAGAGTCTTCTCCAATACCACGGTTCAAAAGCATCAATTCTTCAGCACTCAGCTTTCTTCACAGTCCAACTCTCACATCCACACATGACCACTGGAAAAACCATAGCCTTGACTAGACAGCTTGAACATCAGGGAGTTCACAGTTCACATATTGCTGAAGCCTGGCTTGGAGAATTTTGAGCATTACTTTACTAGCGTGTGAGATGAGTGCAATTGTGCGGTAGTTCGAGCACTCTTTGGCATTGCCTTTCTTTGGAATTGGAATGAAAACTGACCTTTTCCAGTCCTGCGGCCACTGCTGAGTTTTCCAAATTTGCTGGCATATTGAGTGCAGCACTTTCACAGCATCATCTTCCAGGATTTGAAACAGCTCAACTGGAATTCCATCACCTCCACTAGCTTTGTTCTTAGTGATGCTTTCTAAGGCCCACTTGACTTCACATTCCAAGATGTCTGGCTCTAGATTAGTGATCATATCCTCATGATTATCTGGGTCGTGAAGATCTTTTCTGTACAGTTCTTCTGTGTATTCTTGCCACCTCTTCTTAATATCTTCTGCTTCTGTTAGGTCCATACCATTTCTATCCTTTATTGAGCCCATCTTTGCATGAAATGTTCCCTTGGTATCTCCAATTCTCTTGAAGAGATCTCTAGTCTTTCCCATTCTGTTGTTTTCCTCTATCTCTTTGCATTGATTGCTGAAGAAGGCTTTCTTATCTCTTCTTGCTATTCTTTGGAACT
>SJYX01015549.1:324331-378921 GCA_006410675.1 Oreotragus oreotragus | reverse complement strand
CTGCTGCTGCTGCTAAGTCACTTCAGTCGTGTCCGACCCTGTGTGACCCCAAAGACGGCAGCCCACCAGGCTCCCCCATCCCTGGGATTCTTCAGGCAAGAATACTGGAGTGGGTTGCCATTTCCTTCTCCAGTGCATAAAAGAGAAAAGTGAAAGTGAAGTCGCTCAGTCTGTCTGACTGTTAGCGACCCCATGGACTGCAGCCCACCAGGCTACTCCATCCATTGTTTTTTTCCAGGCAAGAGTACTGGGGTGGGGTGCCATTGCCTTCCCCATTTCCTTCTAGATGTTCTTGATTATATTGAGCCATTTACTCACACACTCCTGAACATTTAAACCTTTCTGGCTAGATTATATAGTTATAAGACCAGATCCATGAATGGTCAGTTATATTACTGCATGTTTGCAACACTATTTCACTCCATGTCTTACCAAACTGTGGAAACATCCAAGAGAGATCTTGGCAATAGAACTAGAAATTGGTAATAAAAATTGGAATGCTGGTGTCCAGGCTCATTATAACCCAAGATCACAGTGCAGGCTTTCCTCAGAGCTGGGGGAAATGGATGTATGAAGCAGACTTTGCAGTGGTGTCTGTTTGATTCTAATTCTTGTCAGCTACGTAATAATGCCCTCAGTTCTGAATGTTGTACAGTAAAAGGCAGGAAAATGAAAATGGAGGTTTTTATTTTACCTTGAGTTTTGTGTAATCTTAACAGTGATGACTCTAAAACAAAGCATGTCCTTGGGATTTAATGACTAGATAGGGGCTTATAGAGGATGAATAGACCAGATAATGATAAATACACCAGGATCGTAATGGATTAAATATTATCCTATAAAATTAGAAAATATCAAGCATTTATGTCCAGAACTGTGTGTCTGACAGGAAGCTGATTCACCACATTAACTAATACATTACTGAAAACTCTATAGCAGAATGGGGATTACCATGATTGTGGTGGAGTCAGAATACCTAATTAATTAATCCCTATTTATAGAGCAGCACAGGTCTTAACCAGGAATGGCTTTTCCACCTCATCTCTTTCTACTATTCTACTCCACCCGAAGTTAAACAAAAGCTTTTTAAAAGTTCAAACTTCTTTCATCAATCAGGAGGTCAGAAGCACAGAATCCCTGTTCCCTGCTCCTCTGTCAGTTTTCTAGGGTTGTTGTAACAAAATACTGCAGCCTACGTATTTAAATAACATAGCATTTTTTCTCCCCTAGTCCTGGAGGTCAGAAGTCTGAGGTCAACATCAGAAATCTGAGGGAACATCAGTCGGGCTGCTGTCTTCTGGGGGCTGTGACGGGAATCTGCTCCATGCCTCCTAGCTTCCGGTGATTTTCTGGGAATCTTTGGAGTTCCTTGCCTTGCAGACACATTACCCTGACCTCTGCCTTCTGTTGACTTGGTCTTCTCTCTGTGTCTGTCACTGTCCACACTGATCATTTTTACAAGGACACCAGTCATATTGGGTTCAGACCCCACTAATGACCTAATTTAATGTTATTTGTAAAAGCCCTATTCAATAGAAAAAAAAAAAAAGATCACATCTGAAATACTAGGCTTAGAATTTCAACACATTTTACTGGTTGGAACAAAGTTTAACCCATGACAACATGATTCCACCAAACTGGGTCTCCTATCTGATCTGACTGATGTTAGGTCATAGGCAGAGTATCAGTGTAAATCGCTAGATCCTCTGGATTTCTGGAGAAACGGGGATTTGGTGACGATATATGCTTTCTCCTTTGATCTCATCAGGTAAGACCATCCCCAGAAGATGTGGTGACCAGGACAAAGCAGTAGCTGATCTCTTTCCTAGATGGTGCTTATACATGTATGTGGGCATACACAACACCCTACATATACACACACACACACACACACACACACACACACACACACACACACACACATCTAAGGAATCTGTGTAAAAATAAATATTGAAAGCAAACTGGATGGGGAATATGTGTATACCTGTGGCAGATTCATGTTGATGTATGGCAAAACCAATACAATATTGTAAAGTAATTAACCTCCAATTAAAATAAATTTATATAAAAAAATAAATTACATTGTGTATTTAGACAAAAAAAGAAACAATAGGAGTGACATACTACACATTCTGTAGAGTAGTAAGTTGCCACTCATCAACGGGCGGATCCATTCCAAGACCCCACTGAATTTCTGAAACTGTGGACAGTACTGAACCCTATATATATTATGTTTCCTCTATATAGGTATGTATACTATACATCCCTGTGATAAAGTTTATCCCTGTGATAATGTATAAATCAAGCACAGTAAGAGATTAACAACAGTAAGAATAAGAGAGCAGTTATAACAATATACTGTAATAAACATTAGGTGAATGTGGTCTCTTTGTTAAAATATCTTATGGTACAAAGTTAATGCATTTTCCATCTTCATTAAGCACTTACAAACACTGTGGCCATAACTTTTGCAGTTTGAGATGCAGCAGCAAAACTATCATGACTTATTCCCTCTTCACAATTTCAAGGATAGAAGATTTGTTCTTAGCATAGAGCTTGGTAGCAGTATTTTTTTTCTTCATCAAGTCAAGAAATTTACAACTTCTCTTTGGCATATCTGCATTGCGAGCATCACTATTCTTGCACTTTGGGGCCATTGTGATATACAATAAGGGTTCCTTGGATGCAGCACTGTGAGATCTGATAACCAGGATGGGTACTAAGCAAGTATTGAGCTGGACAAAGGGATGAGTCACGTCCTGGGTGGGACAAAGTGAGATGGCGTGAGATTTCTTCACTTTACTCAGAATGGCATGCCATTTAAAACTCATGGATTTTTTTTTTTTAATTTATTGAACTTTCCACTTGATATCTTTGGACTACAGTTGGTGGTGGGGAAAAGGAAATCAGGGAAAAAGGGGAACTACTATATAAAAAAGAAAAATTCCTTGCCAGGAGGGCCTGGTTATTGTATAAGTTATATGTATACAGGCAGGGTTCATTTTATTGTACTTCACAGATTTTTTTTTTACAAATTGAAGGCTTGTGGGGACTTTGCTCATTCAGTGTCACTGTGTCACATTATATTTCCAACTTTATTATAATGTTGGTCATGAAGACCTGTGATCAGTGATCTTTGATGTTACTATGATGACTCACAGAAAGCTCAGATGATGGTTAGCATAGTTGAACAATAAAATATTTTAAAATTAAGGTATGCACATTATTTTCTTTTAAACTGAGGTATTGGAGAAGACTCTTGAGAGTCCCTTGGACTGCAAGAAGATCCAACCAGTCCATCCTAAAGGAGATCAGTCCTGAGTGTTCACTGATAGGATTGATGTTAAAGCTGAAACTCCAGTATTTTGGCCACCTGATGCAAAGAGCTGACTCATTGGAAAAGATTATGCTGGGAAAGATTGAGGGCAGGAGGAGAAGGGGACGACAGAGGATGAGATGGTTGGATGGCATCACTGACTCAATGGACATGGGTTTGGGTGGATTCTGGGAGTTGGTGATGGAAGGGAGGCCTGGCGTCCTGCGGTTCATGGGGTCACAGAGTTGGACATGAAAGAGCGACTGAACTGAACTGACATTTTTTTCTGGACATAATGCTGTTGTACACTTAACAGACGACAGTACAGTGTATTTTATGTACACTGAGAAACCAAAACAGTTGTGTGAATCGATTTATTGCCATATTTACTTTATTTTTGTGGCTTGGAGCCAAACCCATGATACTTCCAAGGTCTGCTTATAGCTGAAAGCCTGTGTCTGTTTGTACCCAAGCTGGTAGATTCATCTTCTTCTCCTCCATGGACTGTCAAGCCCTCATGATCTAGCCCAGGGAGCATCCTGAGAAAACCTCCAGTTTATTGGACCCACAAGGTAATTACTTGTGGTTATGACACGCTTCTTCAAGTTGACAATTTGGGGCAAGGTGCATCAATGCCTACGGCTCTGATGCAGCGATTAGAAAGGTAGAAAGAACAGCAGAGCAAACACTCAATTATTTTTGGTGATTTGGTTTTCTTTCAAGTTCCAATAGAAAAAATATTTAAGGATATCAAAAATCTACTAACAAGCTGCCTATGTACCAATGGCAAGGAGTGTAATATGCATGGAAATTAAGTTTTTCCTGAGGTGGAAATTACATTTTCAAAGAAGACCTGGTAATCCTTTATAAGTAATGGTCATGAGCTATGTTTTCAAAAGGTATGTTCTTTGAGATAGTTTTGCCCACACTGTACACACAGGGGGAAGAAGCTCTTGAAGGTGTATCTTTGCCGTCTTGGCTCTGGTTTGTAAGAAGCCCTGCAGTCCTTGCCAGTAGGTGGGCTTCCTCTGCATGGTTCCTGCTTTGGCTCAGCTACATCCTCATCTCTTACAAGGCTGCTGTTGAAAATGGCTGAACCTGAGGAGACACCTGGTGGAGACGGGAAGCATTCTTCTCTCTTACTTTATACTTATTCCTTCGTTTCCGTAATATTTCAGGTGATATGAGCTCAAGGTAATGGCCCAGAATCTTTGTATTTTCTTCTTAGCAGTCTCTAGAGGTGAAGCATGTGTACAAGCAGTAAAAAAGAGGCTGCATGAATTTACCCTCCTTATAGCATAGCTTAGATGCTATGAGCTTGTTTTTCATTTATTCACTCACTTGCTTCTTCATAGGTGCATTAGGGAAGCAGAGGTCTTGGTCCTATGGGAAGTTCTTATATTGAGCTATGGAGGTAGAACATACAGTCATCAATAGCAAGGATTAAAGCTGTAATTGCAGGGGACTGAGACCGCATGTAAATGCGAAGTGCAGGTGAGCAGAGAAGAGGTGACGAGGAAAGACCGCATAAATGGAGGCAGTAGTGGAAGTGGGGTGCTAAACTAGTAGAAGATTTGACAACAAGGTCCCACTGTGTAGCACAGAAAACTGGACTCAGTATCCTGTGATAAACCATAATGGTAAAGAATATGGAAAACAATATATATAGTATATCTATATTGTATGTTATATATTATATATAATATTATATATATATATTATATATATATGGGTGTGTGTGTGTGAAACACTTTGTTGTATAGCAGAGATGAACACATCATTGTAAATCGGCCACATTTCAGTAACATCTTTTAAGAAGTAAAAGATTTGGTTGAACAGAGAGGGAGAAGTTGCCATTAGGCTGAGGGTAGATTTCTCTAAAGATAAGATGCATGAATGGCAGGTGGGAAGGATTCTGACTTGTCTATAGCAGAGAATATGTTAGGAAATAATGAGAGCCAAATCAGACTAGCTTGGCAAGGCATAGCTTACTCAAAGATAGTTTCTTACCCTCATAAATGAAAAACCTTCTAGCCTCACATGGTATATGCAGAAGGTGATCTGACATAATGGAATGTCAGTGGTTTGGAGTCAAGACCTTTTGAGGCTGAGACATAGAATCGACATACCATTGCTTCCCTCTTGTTCAGTTGGCAAGTAATAAAGAGAAAGTCAGACTCAAGGGGTGTAAATAATCTCCACTCCTTAAAAAAAAATCTTTTGCCTACTCTACTTGCTCTGCTTGGCATGTGGGATCTTAGTTCCCCAACCAGGAATCAACCCTGTGTTCCCTGCATTGGAAGCACAGAGTCTTAACCACCAGACCACTAGGGAAGTCCCATTCTCTACTCGGTTAGAGCAACATAAAGTCATGTATCAAAGTGGACTGCTACATGAAATGGTGAGAAATGTAGCTAATAATGCAGTGTACCACAAGTAATTCCATTAAATTCCCAGCCGTACTGTCCTCATCTCTAAAGTAGAGTGACAGTGTCTGTCCCTTCACCTCAAGATAAATACAATAATTCATATATGTATACATTTTTATTCAGCAGTAAAGCATGATGCGATGTAAAGGACAATTATTTTGCACCTGATTCTATTCTTTCCCTTTAACAAGAACAGAAAATCCTTTCAACAGCGACCTTTCCCCCAGCCTCCAGTGGCATCCTTTTACTCTGGCCTGAATGTCTTCCCAATAAGTGCTTCCTGAAGAAATGTGGGATGAAAGATTCTGCAGTGACTTTGGATGTATCCAGAAGAATGACTGGAAAAATGAAAGTCTTGCAAGTTGCTGGTGCTTTCTTCCTAGATGTTCAGCTGATGTAGCAGAAATGTTATCCATGAGAAAGGCTCTCTTGAACGCTTCTCTCCCGGGAGCGACAATGCTCTGCCACTGCCCACCTCCACACATTCTCATCCCTTCTCCTTTATGCTAAAGTGGCAGTAGGTATGACTGTGGGCTTGGGTTCCCGGTGTGGCCAAGAGGAAACAGACAAACTAGGACTGACGTTGAATGTTCCTCTTCTTAGCATTAAGCTCTAGTTAAAAGTGAGTTAACCTCCCAGACACATTCAGAATGTTGTTCAGAGTTATTCATGCACATGTTCAGAGTTATTACTTCATTCAAAACATATTGACTCTCAAGGGCAAAAAGTATAGAACTCAGCATTATTTAGGATAAAAGATAATATGTTACTTTCACATTTGAGCAGCTTCAACTCCAGGGCATGAAAGATCTTTCTTAGGAAAGCAGGTTAGGAGATGTCAGTGGCGTTTAGTCATCTGGATTAATTCAAGAGGGGAGGATGAGTTTTTCTGATTGTCTGCAGCAAGGCGTAAGTTTATAAATGACTGAGTTTAATCAAGGTTGGCTGAAAGGAACTTGGGCTGTTCCAAATAACAGTCGGCTATTTCAATGGGGACAGTGGTGAAGGGAACCGAGTTTCACATATCTGCTATGAATTCCAGTTCCTAACTTCACAGCTAATTCTCCAATTTTGGGGGTAGAGATTTATACTGGGAGAGCCATGAAAATTAATATAATCTGAGATTTCAAAGATGAAAGATGTGACTAAGCTTATTCAGAATTGAAGTCTGTTCAAAACCCAGGCCGCATGGACGAGTGCAGGCACTGAGAATAAAGAAGAAACAGCAACCAGAAAGAGTCACATTTTGCCCCTTTCCGTGATTCTTTTCTGCTCCTAGTGACCAAATCTGAAGGCATTTCCACATTAAGTTAAGCTTCAGAATGATGTTTGGTGTAAAATTGAGCTAAATTCCTTTAAAGGTACAGGCACTATGCAGGGTGCTCAAGTGTCTTGATTGGATTAAAATACCAACTTTTGGAAATGAATCTATTTGGAATCCTTCATGATTTTTCTCTCTCCCAAATTCCCCCATTTTTTTTCTTTGTAAGGCAATGCCTTGCAGCTCCTTTTTCCAAGATAGGAAAAAAAAAAAAATCAATGATTACTGACAATGGTCCAGCACTCAAAAACAACTCAGAAATAGCAAGTCAGTCTGTGTGTGTGACAGAGGAGGACAGTGTATGTGGTGATAGAAGGAGCTACGGTTTCAGGCTTCCTCAGGGCAGTTATGGGGAGCGGTGCAGACAGCACTATTGGGAAAGGTGAGGCACCAATTCCAGCAAGAATTATGAAGACCCTGGAACTTGTCTTCAGTTGACTTGCCTCCACTCACTCTGTGTGGCCAGATATGAGGTCTCCCTCATCTTTAGACACCGAGTGGATCTCCTTGACTCTTACTACAGCCTGGGGGCAGGATCAGCTAGCTAAGAGAAGAGGCAGTCCTAGCAGGTGCCTGACGTGGAGTTCTTCCAGTGTGAGTGGCTAGAAGCTTTCGTTTTATAGCAAACAGCAAAAAATAAAAGTCTAGACTTAGAACTCAAGTGGCTGTGTTTTATTATTTGAACTATCTTGAGATATGCTTGATAGACAAAAAGTTGTATGTATTTGACATATACAACTCGTTGAGTTTGGGGATAAATATGCATGCATGAAATTATCATTACAGTCTATGCCATAAACATATTCATCACCTTCAAAAGTATCTTTCCACCTTTCATAAATTCTTCTGATTTGTGCATGTGTGATAAGAAGACTTAGTATAAGATTTACATTCTTAGCAAACTTTTAAGTATTCAGTATGGTACTATCTGTGCTGTATAGTAGGTCTCTAGGATTAGTTCACCTTGCCTAATTGAAACTCTGTAGCCGTGATTTATCTCTTCAAGGGATAGTGAAGGACAGAGGATCCTGGCGTGCTGCAGTCCATGGGGTTGCAAAGACAACACCAACAAGCTGTGATTTATAATCCAGGCTTCCTAGCACGGCCTTAGGCCAGGGAGACTGTCAATTCTTGAGGTAAAATTCTCCTGGTTATGTAACAAGTGTCTTATGAATTGATATCAAACAATAACAACGTGTCATTTTAACCACATCAGCAGTGTGGTTACATCAGGTACACATTGGAGAATGTTCTAGGTCTGGTGGAGATTAGAGGATCACTGAGGTTAAGATGCCTAAGGAAAATTAGGAGGAGTTCTCTGGCAAATCCAGGAAAAGCTGTGGGAAGAGTAAACTACGATAGCTATGGGGAGAGGAACGGAGAGGTGACTTTGGAAAAAAAAAAAAAAAAAAGGAGGAATTATGGTTTCCTCAGTGTCTTTAATGTGAGGGAAATGAGAAGTACACAGGAGACAAAGGTAGCTCAGAGGACGGGGAAATGGTGGCACATAAGGTAGACTTGTGGACTCGGAGTTGGGGGAAGGAGAGCGTGCAGTGAACTGGGAGAGTGGCGCTGACATACACCCACTGCCATGTGCGAGACAGCCAGCTAGTGGGGAGCTTCCAGTATAGCCCAGGGAGCCCAGCGAGCCCAGCTTGGCGCTCTGTGATGGCCTGGATGAGTGGGATGCAGGTGATACATGTATACACATTCATGATTCATGTTGTTGTACAGCGGGAATGAACACAGTGTTGTAATTATACTCCAATTAAAAAATAAAAAAAATAAAAATTCCTTACTAATGAAAACCCAATAATTCCATACCACTGTGGATGTATTTTCCATCGTTACTGAAGTATTTTCCAAAGAGATACACCCTGGGGTCATAAATTGGCTAAAACTCTAGACAGACCCGGTGAAGTATATCCGGGAGACTTGTGCTGCTTCATCTTCCCTGACTCTTCTGAAGTCAGTTGCATTTTCACGTGGCTTTCTTTTTGTGCTCACACCATGGCTGCCAGCAACTTTGGACTGCCATGCCTCCTCACTCACATGAATCTTTCATCTCAGTATTCTCAGTGAAGTCCTCCAGGTTCATCTGAAGGAGGCAGGCCTAGATCACATGCCCACTCCTGAACCAATCACTGGACCAGGTGGGTGAAGGCCGAATAGCTTCAGTTAGGTGTGTTTTTCTCATATGCATCAACTGATGGGAGAACTGGTTTCCATGTGATCATGAGGACCAACAAAGGGGAAGCTTTGGGAAGCTGGGAAGGATATAGATGCCAGGAAAGCAACAAGAAATTGCCTGTCAAAATATGATTAATTTGCACACTAGTTGAGTTATAAGCATGCAAGCTTTGGTGACCATCAAAACATCTACTCTATACTTTTTTCCCCTGTTTTCCCTGAGTATGGGATCAGATGACAAGGCAATGGCACCCCACTCCAGTGCTCTTGCCTGGAAACCCCTGGATGGAGGAGCCTGGAAAGCTGCAGTCCATGGGGTCGCTGAGGGTCAGACACAACTGAGCGACTTCACTTTCACTTTTCACTTTCATGCATTGGAGAAGGAAATGGCAACCCACTCCAGTACTCTTGCCTGGAGAATCCCAGGGACGGGGGAGCCTGGTGGGCTGCCATCTATGGGGTCGCACAGAGTTGGACACGACTGAAGTGACTTAGCAGCAGAATTGAGGAGAAGGTAAAGAGGCAGCATAGTCAGTCTGACCCCTCATTTCTGCTCTGTACACTCTGGCTGATTCTCAATAATCTGGATATTGAACTTAGAAATACTATCCTTGTCTTCATCTCTGTGTTCATAGTGCTTGGCACCAAATAGATCATCATTCAACAAATGTTTGCAAAATGGAGATGACTGTCTAGCTGTACTAGACACACCGACTTTGATGTTTGCATTTAATTTTCCTGTTTCCTAGATCATTGTCACCTGGATAACTAAAGCTTTGCCTAGACACTCTGTGCCCAGACTCTCCTGTCTCCCAAATCTCACATAAGCCCTGGTTCCTGCTTCCTGGTCTCCCCACTTCTCTTTCCATCTGTGGCCACCAGCCTCAGCGAGGTCTGTATCAGGGTTCCTCCATGAGCATCCTTGGAGTGCTGACTCTAGGAGCGGACGTGATGTAGAGGGTGGTGCAGAAATTGCATTTCTGGAGAGGGATTGTGGAAGGAAGAAATGTTTGATTTAAAGAATCTTGACCTGTTGTTGGAAATCACGTACCAGAAAAATTAACAAGATAAAATGAAAAGTAAAAATAAGAAGTGTGTGATGTAGGTCTGGACATTTCTCCCATCTAACTTCTAAATTCTATTCTCAGTGTTAGGGATGGCTTCTAGGAAAGCATTAAACATTTTCTCGATGAAATAGATGGGGTTATTAAATTGGTGGTTTAATTCAACAAAAGCAAGGTTGACCAGGTGCAAGCGGTTAGTTAAGACACAGAGCTTGAATGTTTCACTCAGAAAACAGGTCCAGACACTGGTCCCCAGAGACCAGACACCGTATACAATGGGGGTAAACTACAGGAAGCAATCTGAAGGAGCAGATGGGCAGATTGGATTGTGAGGTGGAACTTGGGACAAACGATAGAAGAAACTGTGATAGAGTATGACCATAGAAATATCAAAGATGTCTTATATATTCCTTAGATATGGGTTTTTCCAGAACAGAGTATCAAAACCAAAGAAACAAACTTCTTTCATCAGTGAGTTTAGAAATAAGAGCCCTGGGTACCCCATGAGGACGGTCTCCACTCATTACAGAGAGGTTTGGGGTTGGATGCTCATTGCAGATGACTAGGATGGAGCAGACTAGGATGGCCCGAATCACTTTTAGTTCAGCTTAGTCACCCATTCAGACAGTAACCATGACTCCCAGGGACTCAGCAGGGCGCTTTTTCAGACTGCACAGTGTCCCCAGGGCTGCCTTCACCCGCTGCCCCCTCCACTGCCCCTTCCCTGTGTTGTTTTGTGTGCCATGAATCAGAGAACCGAGTTCTGCATCTTGAGCTGGTCAGGATGCTACAGCTGTTTCCCATTCTCCTTCCCAATTCTCCCTCTTTTCCAGCCTGTAGGCAAAGGCCAAAGGGTGACATCAAAACCAGCAGCGTCTCTGCTGTCTGCTCGCTTCTCAGTCCCTGGCTTTTCTTGGACTTTTCACAGCAGTTTGGATTCCGCCTCATTGCTGCTTTAGAATTTTGTTCAGGGAGCTGCTATGCATTTGTATGGAGCTCGGTACTTGAAACACACAGGGATTGAAACCAAATCCAAAGGCACTGGCAGTCAGAGTCCTCACTTTTCAGTCCATTTCCTACTGACTCAGATGTTTATTTACCAATCCCCCATCCCACATTTCCATATTTCTTCACAACTCTGCTCTACTGTTCCACCATTTGTGGTTCTAGACCTTCTTTTTTTGGGGGGGGATGTCTCTTTTTTGAGGCATGTACCTCCTCCACTACCATCATGGTCACCCACATTATTGTCTAGATGAGAATGACCAAATCCAGGGAGATTAAGTGATTTTCTAGAGTCACACGACTAGTAAGTGGCAGAGTTTGATGAAGCCTCTTAATGCTAATTGTTCATACAAAATAAAAGGACAGTTACTGTTACAATAATCACTTAAATCCAGCACATATTGATTACTTCAAGCAATACTCAAAATAACTTTCAAATCCACAACTTGGCACTGTGCAGGAGACTGGTAGATATTTGTCACAGTGATACAAAACCAGAGAGGGTTGATGATCTATTATCTTGAACATTTGCCTTTCAGGGAAATTGTCACGAAGTCAGAAAATTACATAAACATTATGAGAATGTGACTCAAAGTATTTCCCCTTAAACTTAATAATGAAACAATCAATTAGGCATCTCTGGATTCTCATTTGTTTTCTTGCTTCAAGGACAAAGTGAATAATACATCTTCAGGGAAATGTTCTCTATTAGGCGTGATTGACAAAAGTTTCCCAGTTAATGAGCTGGTCCCAGTATAAACATGTTCCTACATAAAGAAATGAATGTTAGTGAAAGGAGAGTCTCCTTGCCTGATCATCTTAACTATGTGACAAATGTTAAGAAAATGTTTTCTGATCCCAAATTTAGTATTTGGACGTTCAGACCCTCCTAATTTTTATTCCAGGAGTGACAGTCACCTGCAAACTTGTAAAATATCTTATTGGAGAGATCAGAAAGTGACCTCTTCAAACTGAATTAGTTTTATTCACATTCAATACTGGAAAAATGGTTTAGATGAAGTAATGGCCATGGATAATTATGACATTTCACTCTACGCTGATTCCATCACATTTTTCAGATAAGGGCTTATCTTTGGGAGCTTATCAGAATCACTTGAATCTTTTTTCCCCCTTCACTTGGGACTTTAAGTGTTCTCTGTGGATTGCACAAGGCTGTTAATTAGCCGATTTTTAGTGATTCTTCAAGTTGTGACTTGAAAGATTACCATCTTTCAAGTAATGCTAGCATAATACTGCCATGAGTTTAACAGAAGAAAAATTAAGTCAAAACACTTTACTATGGCTTTTTCTAAAATACTGTTTTTTTCCCCTCTTTGGCAAAGCTTTTCAAGTCCTTCGCTTCAAGCTGATCTTGGTAATTAAAAGAATGATTTTTAAAAAACCTCTCAAAAAGGAATTTTGCATAATAAAATTCATTAAAATGCAATATTCACAAAATAAGATGTTTTATCATAACTACATGGAGAGGAAAATGGGAAGGAAATTGGGTGCTTCCTCCATATCCATTGCCCATGTGTTTACTGCAGTTTAATTGTATAACTGAGAACTTGACGCATTAACAAGCAGTTACTAGTTAGAGCTATTAACAAGTAGGGCTATTAGCTCAGTTTCTCTTTAGAGCCTTGAGGAAGGGAGGGAAGAATGAAAGTAGGAAGGAAGAAAATTCCTACTTGCTAAGTTGTCCACCGGAATAGCAGCCATTTCATTCTCATGAAAGTGCCTGGAAGACTAGTCCATTGACATGATACAGTACAAACCCATTTATCTCAGAAATAAGGATCATATCTAAGCATAGAAGAGGCCGTTGTAATCAAGCAAATGGGGTAGTCATTCGCATAACTCACTGGGAATTATGGAAATACAGCAACTGGATAAGTAATGGACTACCCCCCAGGCTGGGCTGTTGTCATGGATACACAACCAAAGTGAGCCTAGCAGTAAGCCTGGTGGGAAACAGCCCTGGCTCAGCCAGGCTTCTGAAGCCCAAGTGCCACCTGTCTGTAACCAGCCCTGGGCATTGGTCAGATAGATGAGAAATTCTCACTGTGACCTATTTCAGAAAAACCCTGGACAAATGTAATTGTGAGAGGAAGGAGGAATTAAGAATAGTTTTTATGTACATTCCAAGATATCTGGTTTATTAAAAAAATGTTACAAGATAGATGGCAAGTTATGTAATGTAGTAATATAAACCAAACACTTTCAGACCAATGATCATTTCTCCTAGTTAATATTAGCAATATTTTTTAAGAAACAGAGTATTGCTTCAGTCTGAAAATGCCATTTGGGTTCAAAAGAGAACCATTTAATCATGTCCTAGCTTGTAACATATCTTAAGTACTTTGCCTTAATAAATGAGATTTTTGTTTTGTTGTTTAATTTTTTTTTTTTTTTTGCTATTGATAGCTTGCCTTTCCAAATTAGCTAATGTCATCTAAAGGATAAGTGATTCCATATGATCCTGCTTTTACCCACAGTCCATCTAATTCTCCTATTTTAGAGGCTTAGTGGATATTTTCTGACTTATTTGGTTTGACTGCGTGGGGCATTTTGGACATCTCTGTACAGTAGACTTCCCCTTTCAAGCACACACTGATCTTCCTCCGTCTCAGCCGCCTTCAGGTTGAGGGCCTGCCGGCTCCCCACGACTCACTGCTGTATGACTCCGGCCTGGTCCAGACCCCAGCCTGGTGACTTGGTGCTTGCTGCCTGTTCACGAATTTGATGACAGTAACACTAACTCTGAGTTACCTGTTTTTCTTCCACTCTCTGGATTCCTCCAATAAACTTCCTTCCTTTGGAATGGCTGTCTGGTTTTAAAGGTTTCTCAAATCAGGTTCACCTGCTGGGGGAATTTACCTGTTTCTGCCCCTTGTATGGTGCCAGGGTCTGGTTGAAGAACTGGCCTCACCCACACAGGCCTCCATCTGTTGGAAGTCATAGGGCTTGGCTTCACCTAGTATCACAGAGAAGATAAATGGCTTATCCACTCATTCATGGAAAGGGGGTAGGATGAACATCTTTATAAGGGGGGATCATTTCTAAACTGCCTTCATTCCTGGGTACCCATTGATGCCCCTGCCATGAGGAGACATCAAGAGTTTACCACACAAAGCAGTTGAAGTTACTTTCAGGTGATTGGGTGGATCTGGGATTAACTCCATCCCTTTGCAAAACTTTGTCCAAACCAGCCCAAATGTTCTCAGTTCACATGAAATGCTGCTTTTTGCAATACAGTGATATTTAAGAGCAGGCTTTAAAATGCTCCATTTCTTCTTAATTATTAACTGGTTGCCTCGAGGAATGTGATAGAAACCCATCCTGTAAAAATATCATTGATAAACTATTTCCAGCTAAAGTTTTTCTTCATTAGAATCTCTGGGTGCAATCATGCATGTTGTGTGTTGGGGAGCTTCCAAAGACATGAATAAATTATTGAGTTAGATTATCATGGTATCTGATAAGGCATCAGTTTAAAAACAGTGAGAAGTAGTCACTGTATTTACTCTTTATCTTTGGTAAATGTTTATATCTTTCACTGGAAAAGTGCTGAGGGACTGGATCTTGGGATATACAAGTTAGCAAGTCCTTATTACCCATGAAATGAATGGAAACTCCTTAGTGGCACTTGGCTGTCCCTCCACCTCTAGCCTCAAAGACTTCTTCAGTCTCATTCACAGCCATCCTCTTGCCTGCACTCCATGTTTTACATTTCCGAGCTTCTTGAGGTTCTTAGAAAGCCACCTTTTAGCACGCGTTTGCCTTCATGTGGGTGGTTTTGCTTTTTCTCAGATTTCCCTTGTCACAACTTGCAGATATTTACCCTCAATACTTAGCATACAGTTCTCCTCCTCTCTGAAATCTTCTATTCACAACTCAGATCTGGTTGGTTAAGTGGAAAGCAAGAAGCGCATGCTCTGAACCTGGCGTGTACACTAGCTGTGTGGACCCAGGCAGGCCCCCTAACCTCCTTGGGTATCTGTCCTCAGTATCATGCTTGTTTCTGTCGTTCAGAGGACAGTCACGGTGGGGAGATACCAAGATGACCAAGAACTCAGAAAGATCGTGAGTCTGCAGTTTATTGATTATAAGTTCACCCAACATGAGCTGTCCTTGTGGCTCAGGTGGTAAAGAATCTGCCTACAATGAAAGAGACCCAAGTTTGCTCTATGGGTCTGGAAGATCCCCTGGAGAAGGGAATGGCAATCCACTCCACTGTTCTTGCCTGGAGAATTCCATGGACAGAGGAGCCTGGTGGGCTATATAGTCAATGGGATTGCAAAGAGTCAGACATGACTGAGTGAATAACACTTTTATCCAAGATCCTTCTTTTTTTTTTGCATTTAGAACCACATACCTTTGTGGGCCCTGGGATGCAATTCACTTCTTAAACCATGAGGAATTACTCCCGCAGAATCCTCCCTCTTGAAAGTGAACATTCACAAGGCTTGAGGGAGCACAGACCCCAGAGACTGGAGAAGAAGCTTATGTCTTATGTCCCTGGCCAGGGAAAATAGGAATTTGGCAAGAGCAGAATAGAAAGATGACAGATTTGGAGCTGTGAGCAGGAGTGCTGAGTGCCCATGGGGAATACGCAGTGGCATATTGCCTGTGTACACTTTCTGAAGCAGTCGCTGCCAGCCCGGGCAGATAAAGCCTATTTATTGAAGAGCATTGTATCAATTTCCCTAAAGCCACATCAGAAAGGGCAGTGTTGCTTTGAGTCCACGTAAAGCTATCAACTCGGGGAGAATGGTGGTCTGCAACCTTCAATCCACGTTCTTTTTAGAACATGGAAAGACAAAACACAAAAGAGTCTTGCAGAATAACCTCTGGTAAAACGTGACTGAATTCTGCATTGAGTAACTGAACGTGGGGTTTCTTATTGCAAGTTGGGTGGATGCTGGGTACCTGGGAACTAGGCTAGAGGAAAAGATGTGAGGGGTAGCATTTTGTGATTAGGCAAACCTCTGTATTCAGCTTGGCAGGAGGTAATATTAAAACGGCTTGTGAATTTTACAAAGCATGCTGTAATATTTTTCGTTAACATTCCCTTTACCTTTAATGGTAGGTAATAACTGCTGACAGATGACAGCCATTGTGGGTGCCTGCTAGTACAGCTTTTCCGTGGAAGACAGAATAAATGTGAGGACCCATTCCACTTGGAGAGGATACCTGGGGAGAATCAAATTGGTGGGCAAAACGTGAACTCTAGAAGCTTGTCGTTCACTGCTCCCTTATATTTTGCTGTGAAGGTCGTAGGTTTTAGTAAATCGATGAAATAGGTTTCTGGGACTGGCATTCTTTCAGTCCCTTAGACTGCAAGATCAAACCAGTCAATCCTAAAGGAAACAAGCCCTGAATATTCACTGGAAGGGTTGATGCTGAAGCTCCAATACTCTGGCCATTGCAAAAGACCCAGATGCTGGAAAAGGTTGAGGGCAAGAAAAGGGGACGACAGAGGATAAGATGGTTGGATGGCATCACTGACTCAATGGACATGAGTTTGAGCAAACTCTGGGAAATAATGAAGGACAGGGAAGCCTGGTTTGCTGCAGTTCATGGGAATGAAAAGGGTTGAACACGACTTAGTAACTGAACACTCTTTCAATAATTGTGACATCCCTGTGATCACTAGGGACAAAGGGAAGACAGAGACCCCGACTTGCAGCATCTCTTAAAGCATTTTAACATCATGGAACGTGCTGGCATCTTTAGAGCAGGAAAACTGACTGCTCAGCCAGTTCCAGTGAATATATCACAAACATCAGCATCACCCACATCCTTTTCTATTAGTCTTATTATGGAAGACATTAGTCTTATTGTTCTTCCAGGTTATCTCTTTCCTGTGCCATCATGGCAAACAAGGGCCACTAGAAAGTAAGAGCCAGAGAGCAAGAACCTTGCCTGCCTTGCTTTCTACCTGGTGACCAGAAGAGCCGATGGCCCATTAGTGACGCTTTGTAAATATCAGTTGGCTGAAAGAATACCCGATAGTCAACAGTGTGGCCCTCTATGTAGATAGACATAGGGAAGCAAGTCTGGAGAGATCTTCCTCTCAATTTGAAGGTATTTGACTTAGTTCTTCCATCCAGTGATGAAGTTTTTATTTTTTTAAATTTTTTTCGATGTTGATCATTTTTAAAGTCTTTATCAAATTTGTGGCAATATTGTTTCTGTTTTTTGTTTTGGTGTTTTGCCCACAAGACATGTGGGATCTTCACTCCCTAACCAGGGATCGAACCCTCACCCCCAGGTTTGGAAGGTGACGTCTTAACCACTGGAACCCCAGGGAGGTTCCCATTGATGAGGCCTTTTTTTTTTTTTCTCTCTTCTAGCCTGTTAGATCCATACTTTCACAGGAGATAATTCTCAGAATCATATGTGTCCTTCCCAAATTCATTTCCATATGTTCAGTAAACTGACCCAAGTGTATAGAAAAACCTACATGAAGATTTTGAAAGTGCTTGTGTTTGGGGAAAAGGTTTTGAGATACCCACTAAAGAAACATGTGCCCTTGACACATTTCCACACATTTCTAGCCATTTGGCTGTTTCACATCCTATTTGAGAACAATGTCTTTTAACTTCCTGGAATATAATAAAAACAAAGAAAACAGCAACGATATTTTGATTTAAAATGAAAAATTTGTATCAGGCAAAAAGATCTGTTGGATGAATGTGTATCTGGAAATAGAGTAAAATTTGGGAAATCCAGTAGCCTTAGTAAGTAGATATTATTTGGTTTGAGTTGGAGTGTATAGGTTACCAGACTTTAAAACCGTTGCAGCACTCTGAGCTTTGATTAGATTATGGATCAGACATTGGTTAATTTCAAACCATAAGTGTGATCAGAGCAAGAGTAACTGATCCATCTTTCCAGTTTACTTTTCTTTGGTTTGGGGGCAAGAATTAAATCCTCTGAAACTCAAGATGAGCAGATGGGCTGGGCAAGGAGTGGGCAGGACAGAATTCATCCTCTAGGTTCCTGGGCCAGTTTATCTTTGCAGAGGCCTGGACTGAAAATATGGTGCTGCCAGCCCGGGTCTCCCAGTGAGAGATATAATTTTCGTATTCTGAAACCATGTTATTTTTCATCGTGAAAATTTGACAACAGACAGAGTGTACCAGGGCCCTGAGACAAATGAAGGAAAATCATGTCTATGTAACTGGTAGGTGACATTAGCCACAGACAGCAAAATGACTCCATCTGTAGCTATCCACACTCTCCTCGAAATTCAGTCCTAATGGTTTGTGCTTTTTGGAGCAGCTCTTCAAATTAGAAGGAACAGGAAATAATCGACTGAGCATCCTTTGCTTTTCCTCTTCTGTTTTCTGCCTTTGTTACAACTAGGCTAACTTTTGTTTTCCAGTTGTGATAATAATGGAAAAAGCAGGAAATGATCCCTCAGACTGGAGACAAGCTGGGAATAAACTGAAGCCTCGAACTTTGCAATTCTTCCCTCTACTGGCCAGCCTCTTAGAAAATGATTCTGAGAAGCATTAAGAAAGAAGGAGGTGGCTAGTGGTAAAAATCACAGCCTTCTATCACATGTAATGGACGCTTGATCCGAAGCAGGGCTCCTTACACTGTATTGTGTGAAAGAATCATCCAGGGTGTTGTAAAAATGCAGACTCTGATTCAGCAGCTCTTGGGTAGGGGCCCAGGAGTCTATGGTTCACAGGCATCCTTTAATTAATAAGGGTCTAGAGACTCCTTCCCTCACTTGCTTGTGACTGAGTTAGTGACTTAAACTCTGGGAACATCAAGTTTATTTATTTCTCAATTGGGGTTAATACTATTAGTAGCATGCATAACTATCTCATAAGAATATTATAAGACATGAAGTAAGATCCATATGTCTAGTTTACATGTATATATATATATATACACACACACACACACACATATACAGATCATACATTGTGATGCTTCATGTAAGTAGATTATTGATTCATCACCAGTCCACATGTATTCTTTTTAAAAATATTTTTTCATTTGGCTGCATGAGGTCTTAGTTGCAGCTTATGAGCTTCTCTAGTTTTGGTGCCCAGGCTTAGCTGCCCCATGGCATGTGGTAACTTATTTCCCCCACCAGCATTCTAACCCACGTCCCCTGCATTGGGAGGCAGACTCTTAGCCACTGGGCCGTCAGGGAAGTCACGGCATGCATTCTTTATTACTGCCGTTATCATGACAGAATGAATGGGAACTCGTTCCACTGCTAAGCTTTTATGCTTTCTTTTTCTCTGTAAAACAGCCTCTACTATTCACATTCTTAGGATTTCACCTGATTGAAAAATCCAGGAGGAAAGGGAGGGGTAACTAAGAGCCAGTGGCCACAAAGAGACTTGCCCCGGCCACGAAGGCCGTTGCCCTTCACACGGGGAATCTCAAAACGTGAGGCTCTCGGGAAATCTTCACCTCAGTACCGTTCCGATTGCCATTTGATTGTTACTGCAAAGGAATGACTAGATAAGAAAGTCAGGAGATTTTAAAACTAGTTTGGAAGCAAAAGAAAGTGCAACAAAACAGCGTTCTCTTGGGAGAAGGGTGTAATGAACTGAATTTGTGCTTCCATGTGACGCGCGCGCGTGCACACACACACACACACACACACGGTCAGGAACATAAACTTTAAAAAGGAGTATGTTTCTGAAGAGCTAGCTTCAAGCCAAAACTGATAGTGAGGCACTGTTTTTAGAAATGGTCTCATTGCAGACTTGGCACATCCTATGAGTAGAGGAAGTTATGTGTCCCTGTGCTCAAAAGGAAGCCAGAGGCAGTATACAATTTAAGAGAAAATATTTTTCCTCTAAATGTGCTTCTTTCTGTAGAGCTTTATATAGGAAACTGTGACTAACTGTGTGGTCTGTTGCAATTAACCAGGGCAGGGTATAGGCCAGCCTGGCTGTCACCAGCTGGATAGCACCAGAACATAACTTTGTGATACACAGCCTTTTGAAGGCAACAAAAGGTGAGAAGTTGCTTTACTTGCAGGTCAGAGGAACAGATTCTAGCTAGTTTTCTAAAAAAGGGGGATCTGTAGGAAAGACAAGATGGGATATGTGAGATTGAAAGGGGGCCCCAGAATCAAACTTCAAAGAGATAAGAACAAGGCGGCTTCAGGTGGTCTACCAGCAGTAGCTTGAGTAAGCGCCAAGATTTCCATCCTTCCCCTGAGAAATCAGTCCCTAATGAAAATATGATGAGCCACATCTTGAGTGAAGGAGCCTTGAGAGGGAGTTTTTGGACAAGAAGTCTTGAAGAACCACCCTCACATCCATAGCAGGAGGCAAGCTCCATATTTAATATTCCAGGAGTTGTTAGGTGTTGCTGATGAAAACAAAGATCATAGCATCCGGTCCCATCACTTCATGGGAAATAGATGGGGAAACAGTAGAAACAGTGTCAGACTACTTATATGCAGAGTACATCATGAGAAACGCTGGACTGGAAGAAACACAAACTGGAATCAAGATTGCCGGGAGAAATATCAATCACCTCAGATATGCAGATGACACCACCCTTATGGCAGAAAGTGAAGAAGGGCTAAAAAGCATCTTGATGAAAGTGAAAGAGGAAAGCGAAAAAGTTGGCTTAAAGCTCAACATTCAGAAAACGAAGATCATGGCATCTGGTCCCATCATTTCCTGGGAAATAGATGGGGAAACAGTGGAAACAGTGTCAGACTTTATTTTTGGGGGCTCCAAAATCACTGCAGATGGTGACTGCAGCCATGAAATTAAAAGACACTTACTCCTTGGAAGAAAAGTTATGACCAACCTAGATAGCATATTCAAAAGCAGAGACATTACTTTGCTGACTAAGGTCCGTCTAGTCAAGGCTATGGTTTTTCCTGTGGTCATGTATGGATGTGAGAGTTGGACTGTGAAGAAGGCTGAGCACTGAAGAATTGATACTTTTGAACTGTGGTGTTGGAGAAGACTCCTGAGAGTCCCTTGGACTGCAAGGAGATCCAACCAGTCCATTCTGAAGGAGACCAGCCCTGGGATTTCTTTGGAAGGAATGATGCTAAAGCTGAAACTCCAGTAACTTTGGCCACCTCATGGGAAGAGTTGACTCACTGGAAAAGACTCTGATGCTGGAAGGGATTAGGGGCAGGAGGAGAAGGGGATGACTGAGGATGAGATGGCTGGATGGCATCACGGACTCGATGGACGTGAGTCTGAGTGAACTCCGGGAGATGGTGATGGACAGGGAGGCCTGGCGTGCTGCGATTCATGGGGTTGCAAAGAGTCGGACATGACTGAGCGACTGAACTGAACTGAACTTATGTACATTAGCACAGCATGCAGTCTTTGACAACGGAATTCTGGTCTGAATTTCCAGTCTCTTCTCTAGCCATTGTCTCTTCCCTGCCAGTAACTCTTCCCCATATATCTTGTGTCTTCATGCCTTCACTCCTTTATTTAAACTCCTTCCTCTGAGCCTGTATAACAATCCAGTCTTCAAAATCTCTTCTCCTGAGCTTCCCTCAGGTTCCTCCAAGTCAAATGAATGACTTCTCCTTTATCTTTCTTCCTGTAGCTGCATGACAATATTCACTATATTATTTGGTTCATACCTCTGGTAGGGTAGCACTTATTAAAGTCTATCTGTTGGTATATCTGTGACTCCCAATTCCCAAGACTCTTGGCACACACACCAAAAAAGTTTAACTTTCTGTAGAGATTGTGTGTTTTCCAACATTATATTACCAGTACATTGGGGATGCATTGAATTATGCATACAACACGTGTATGCATGCCCAGTCATGTCTGACTCTTTTTTAACCCCGTAGATTGTAGCCCACCAGGCTCCTCTTCAGGGATTCTTCAGGCAAGAATACTGGAGTGGGTTGCCATTCCCTCCTCCAGGGGATCTTCCCTACCCAGAGATTGAACCCACATCTCTTGTTTCCTGCATTGGCAGGTGGATTCTTTACCACTGTGCCACCTGGGAAGCCCATATACATAATGGTTACTTGATAATTTTTTTTTTTAACTGCAACAACAGTAACAAATAATCAAAGAGACCCACAACTTCTGACAGGTTTATGCTTGTGGTCTATAGATCCGTGGATTGGCTTCAGGAGGTCTATGAACCTTACATTATGACAATGTAAGCAAAAAACTCATTTGTGTATATGTTGGGGAACTGGGGCAGAGAATGCATGGCTTACTGAAGAAAAGTATCAAAGAATTCGATGGTTTTAAAAAGGCAAAGACTTACTGTACCAGACCATGCTATCTTTGGAGTGGGCTGAAAAATAAAGTTAGTAATGTATCATGACCATAATTGTTGTTCTTACTTTTTCTTTGCTCTAGAAGAATTGAAGAACTGAGTCAAAGCCTGGCTGCACAGGAGAAACTTGTAGAACAGCTGTCTCAAGAGAAACAGCAACTGCTACATCTGTTGGAGGAGCCAGCTGACATGGAGGTGCAGGTGAGGTTTGGGCTGTACTTCCTGAGGCACTTGCTTCATGCTTTAAGAAGCCCAACTTTACATATAAATGGGTTAGTCTTCTATTGCTTGTCAGCAATTACTGCAAACTTAGTGGTTCAAAACAATAAGTATTTATTATTCCAGAGTTTCTATGGGTCAAGAGTCCAGGCATGACCTAGCTGACTTTTCTGCTCAGGGTCTCACAAGTCTGAAATCAAGGTGTCAGCTGGGCTGCTTTCTCAGCCAGAGGGTCACTTAGGGAAGGATTCCCTTCTAAGCTCCCTCAAGTTGTTGGAAGACTATTGCTGTGCGATTGTAGTAGTTACGGCAGCTAGCTTCTTCACAGCAGCAGTGGAGAGAGACAGTCTCTTACTTCTCGACAGTCTTTTAAGGGGTTCACCTGATTAAGTCAAGCCATCAGTGTACTAAACTTAACCTTTTGGTTAACTTAAAGTCAACTGAGTAGGGATTTTAATTACATCTGCCACACCCCTTCACTTTTGTCATATAATATTGTATAACTATGTAGCGATATCCCTCACCTTTGCCATTTTCTGTTGGTTAAAAGTAAGTTGGGTCTCTCCACATTCAAAAAGTGGGGATTATACAAAGGTGTGGATACCAGGAGGTGATGATCACAGGGGCCATCTCAGGATTCTGCCTGCCACACGGAGTGATGTATAGCAATAGAGAATGCAGTGTGGTTTTAATATTGAGCAGAGAACCCTCACCGCTGTGAAGGTAATTGCATTAATCTGTATGGTTGTTCTTGGAGGTGACCTCAGAAGGAGCTCCTCTTCTTCATTCAACTTTTAATTTGCTAAAAATATACTTTCTGAAGGAACCCTAGGATCCATCTCTGCTCAAGCAACATAAACAATTATGAGGTATTCTTATAAATCTTAGATCAATGATGAAGCAAAATGTGCAATTTAGTTTATTGGTCACATATACAAAGGTTGGAATCAGGTTAAAAAGAGCAGGGCTAACAATGAGTATAAAGCAGTATTTTCCACCTTTTCCATATCATGACAAAAAATAGCTAATAATAATAAACATGTAGAAAATGACATGATTTACAACATAATCAAGTTGCTTAAGTGACTTTTTCTATTTTTTTTTTGTTATCAACTGCTCTTTTTTATTACTCAAGTCATAAATAACAATTACATAAAATAAAATCTGAAAATTCAAATAAGCAAAAGGATGTTTTCAATAGCTATGACCAGTTTAAAAGAAATACAGTTTTTAAAATTGAGACCCTGCACTAAATTTATTCATTAATTATTGTTTTAAATAGTAGCAAATGATAATATTTATAAGGGGTGGCGGAAATGGATGGAGCCTCTCACTTGAAAGTGGCCAGCCTGGGTGTTTAGACCACAATGAGGGCAGAAGAAATCACTATCTTGACTGCACTATCAACCCATTGGACTCTAAATCCATTTTGGTGGAAAGCTCTGGTTAACAAATCCAGAAAATGATGTGCATACATGTAATATGATACATATGAGTAAAAATTAAAGTTCATAAGCTTTTTGCAGGATACATATTGAAATATATGGAAGATCCCACAGCATTTTAAAATTTGAAATAACTTCGTTGGAAATTAGAAGAATTGGAATTCTGTCCTGATTCTTTCTTTATTAACTATGGATAGTCATTTCTATGGATACATCACTTCTCAGCCTCCCTGTGTGTAAAATGGGAAAAATTAGCCCAAATAATCTCCAAAGGATCCTTATAATTTTGACATTCTGAGTTCAGCATCATTGGGGAAAGTGAATAGTCCCCACGATAAGTACTTTCAAAGAAAAACACTCATGTAAATTTTGAAATAAAATCACTCTCATTGTTCTAGTTTTATATCTACAGACACATTGATGTGATATATTTATGTACACATATTTATTTTCATTAGTATCTTTGGTAAGCACTGAAATGAGTATATGTAGTTAAATATTTGAATGCCAATAAGGGGAATTGAGTTGGTATCAGTTTTTAAAACAGACTTGAAGAACAGAAAAATTATAATTTCAAAGAGACCAAATTATTTACCAATCTATCCTGAAGGAATGCTTAGAATAAGTTAAGTACAGTGTCTAGAGGACAATAACACTGGGTGAGCAGAGAAAAGAAATATATCAAGTCACATAAATTGTGCTAACTTGATATGCTTCTTTAATGTTGCTGGGACCTATAAAAGTTTATTATTGTTATTGCCCAACATTTTGTACACTTGGTCACATTGTGCTGTGAATTCTGTTAATCAGTGTTTCCCAACCTTTTGCATAGAAAGCTCAGTTTCATAGGAGATGATTGAGGGTCTCTGTTACTCTGAAGTAAGTGACTGAGGCTGGTCGTGGTTAGAGATGATTACCTGTGTTTACCTTCTGACCCGTCCACCACCTGAGACCTGAGGGCATGACATCTCAGCACAGGGGTGGGCCACTTTTTTACATGTTGTCCAGAACACCCAAGATGGAAAGCTCTGCCACAGAGGGCCTCTGACAGTAGGTTCTCTCAAATGTGGAGGAGAGAAAGCCTCCCATAGTTCACTTTCTAGTTACTCCCTTTGGGTCTGTGCCTTATGAAGGAAAAAATAAATTGGCACCAAGTGCTGCTCAGTATGCATAGAATTGCTTTATATTATCATTTCCTTCTCCAAGGGATCTTCCCGACCCAGAAGTTGAACCCGAGTCTCCTGCATTGGCAGGCGGGTGGGTTCTTTACCACTGAACCACCTGGGAAGCCCAATTATCATCTCTAAACAGCCCAAAGAAGACTGGCCAGAGAGTCAGCTGTAGAGTGAGTGTTCAGATAACCCTCTGAAGACTTCTCTCGATGTGTGTCCAGGTTCCAAAAGAAAATACTGTTTTGGTCACAGTGTTTCTGTCTTATATTCTATGGCCTAAACAGAAATAAATTTGAAATTTGGGACTTTATTAATTTTGGGACTATTTAGCCATGCTCAAGTGGTTCAGATTGTCATAATGAAAGGATACAGTCAAGTCCTTTTTAGAGAAATAATCTTGGTCCTTCAAGAACCAATTCTAATATGAAGTCTCTTGAGTTGTAATTAGGGAAGCAGAGTGGTATGAACGAATGAGTCAGGTTTTGGCATTTGATTTCAACATAAACACTTTTTAGATGAATGGCCTTGAACAAGTTACATAGCCCTTCCAAGTACAGTTTCCTCCTCTGCAATGTTCATCTCTTTGTAAGGATTAGAAATAATACATGTATAGTGCCTAACAGTGCTCAAAACATGGTAACTACTGTTGTCATTATGCATGTCAACAACCTGGAAGAGAGTAAGGCTATTCTTAAAATGAGTAGCAGCTGAAAAAGACATAGTCATTGAGTCAGATATTGCAGACTTGACTCACATTGTAACTATCTTTGTCTTACGAAAGACAAAGATAAAATTATTAAACATAGCGTATTTGTGAGATTAATGGTCACAGTTATCCCTTTGGACCTGTTACCCTAGCACATAGAAAAACTGGTTCATAGGCAGAGATCAAACTCAGTGTTACCAGTTTGTGTTATTGCTCCCCAGGAAGACCACAACAGAGTGTGAAGCCTTCATGGTAAATTGGTCACAATGAGAATCATAATCTCATTTTAGTCTCCTAGACACACAAAAAAATATTGAAGCATTTTCTATAACATATGGGGATCGTGTAGTCATATACTAATGATTCAGATTATTATAGTATTAAGACCTAAAAGTAGTCACAGGACTTAATACCTATTCCAAGTATAATTTAAAATATTTATCAATGAATATTCAACAACTTTTCTATAGTAATAACATCAGCACATATGGTAGCATTTTCTGTGTGCCAGGTGCTACTCTAAATACCTTATATATTAACTCAATTTAAGTCTCAAAGCAACCCGGTAAGTTAGATACTGAACTACATGAAACATAAAAAGAGATTAATTTATAATAAACCAGTGGACACATTAATATGTAAATTTTAAGGCACAGCTCTATTAAAAGATATAAAGAAATAAGCAGATGCTTGTATGTGGAGTCACAGCTTCAAATACAGTCTAATGCAGGTATGTTATATTGGCAATTAAAAAACAGCAAGTGGCAATATCAAGGTGAAAAGCTCTTGGTAAAATTTCCAATAAAGAACTAACATAATCCTCCTTTAATTTACATATCATTTAATTCATAGAAGATTCAGAGTATATTAACATTGTGTTCCTATATACAACAGAATTAAGTCCTAGATTCAGATGATTATATAAACAATTTGATTATTTCCAGTAGTGCCCAGTGGAACATTTGAAAGTCATTCAGATTTTGGGACAAGGCTCTGTCCTGGCTATTGCCAGTTATATTGTACCCCTAGCCCCACTCATCAGTGAAACAAGAAATGCCCCGCAAATTTTCAGTGCATTCTAGGATATGGCTGCTTGATAAGAACCACTGGTCTGGGAGTCCTGGCCTTCAAAGGGTTTAAAATCCAATAAGTGATTGGCATATAAACAAAGTATTAAAATACAGCGTGACAAATGGAGAGAAATATAAGAATATACTCATAGTGCTAAGAGGACCCAGAGAGGAAAGGGATTATCTCTATCTTTGGAAGTCAGAGAAAGCTTCACTTGGAAGTTAGCCTGGACCTGGGGCCTTAAAGACTGAGTACCCTAGGCAGACAGTAAGAGAAAGGCATTCTAGGCACAGGAACAATATGTACAATGGTATGGAATACACTTAAGGAATTGGAAGTCATTGGTGTTACCAAATATATAAGTGTTGAAGAATGATGGAATATATGGCTGGAAAGTCCCATAAATGTCAAGCAAAGGACTTCATGTTCTAGGCACAGGGTTCCCAATCCCTGGGCTGTAGAATGGTACTTCCTACCAGATCAGTGGCAGAATTAGATTAGAAATAAAGTGCACAATAAATGTAATGAGCTTGAATCATCCTGAAACAATCCCCCCACCCCTAGTCCATGGAAAAATCATCTTCCACGAAATTATCCCCAGGTGTCAGAAAGGTTGAGGACTGCTATTCTAGGTAATAAAGAACTAAAAATTAAAAAAAAAAAAATCGAAGGGAATACAAGCCTTTGAAGTGGCATTATAGAAAGACAGTCTTGGTGGTTATTTAGATGCAGGATTGAGCAGATCATTGATGTCATCTTCCAGGTGGCTCAGTGGTAAAGAATCTGCCTGCCAGTGCAGGAGTCAAATGAGATGCTGGTTCAGTCCCTGGATTGGAAAGATTCCCTGGAGGAGGAAACAGCAACCCACTCCAGTATTCTTGCCTAGAGAATTCCATGGACAGAGGAGCCTGGCAGGCTACAGTCCAGAGGGTCACACAGAATTGGACATGCATGCACTTGGGATAGCAAATCATGGTTCAGTGCAGCTATTAACTGCTTCAACCTAGCCCATTCTGTTAGATAAAGGTAAAGAATATTATAAAACCAGTTATAGAGCACTTTGCCTATACAGTGATATGTGACAGCTTTATATGTGTGACACCTCAAGCCCTGATGCTGGGAAAGACTGAAGGTGAGAGGAGAAGGAGACAACAGAGGATGAAAAGGTTGGATGGCCTCACTGACCCGACAGACATGAGTTTGCGTAAACTCCGGGAGTTGGTGATGGACAGGGAGGCCTGGCGTGCTGCAGTCCATGGGATTGCGAACAGTCAGACGTGACTGAGCGACGGAACCGAACTGAACTGAAGCCCTTGATGTAGGTGTTATCCTTGTTTGCTAACAATAGCTGCATCTTAGTTCTACTGTATTATACTCAAACTGCAATCTGTCATGCCACTTGTCATCGCGGAAGCCACACCTCCACGGTGTGAAAGGCACAAGTTAAATTTCTAAGCTCTGGGCCTGCTCCACAGAGACCGAAGAATTTCTTCATCTCCAGCAAAGCCATCCCGAAACCCCTTACAGGTGTTAGGGAATGAAGGAGCTTGAGTTCTGAGGAGTGATTCACTTCCTCCACCTCCTCCCAGCCCCTCCCAGTTGGGAACTCCACACCTGGGCTTCAGAAGAAAGACAGCTCACAACTCTTTCACTTCTGGGTTTAAGTTGTTCAAATGTAAGACACTCATCTTACCCCTCCTCCCATAAATAAATATTATACTTCTCATGTAATCCCAGTATGAAAGTCTGGACTGAGAAATAATCTCAGCTTCAGAGAAAAAGATCTCTGAAGTTTACTTCAGAGTCTTCCTCAAAAAAGAAAGACAGTTTTGATAAAAATTATTTGATTTAATTTATTTTACTATCCCTCTAGCTGTTTGCCTTTTTCATTCCACCAGAACGTTGTGTGTTGTTGTTGCCTCTAAGTTGTGTCCAGCTCTTTGCAACCCTACCGACGGTAGCCCACCAGGCTCCTCTGTCCATGGGATTTTCCAGGCAAGAATACTGGAGTGGGTTGCCATTTCCTTCTATCCAACCCAGGGATCGAACCCACGTCTCCAGTTTGGTAGGCGGATTCTTTATTAGCATCCATTTTAGCTGGATTGTACCTGTAGAATACTTATGAACTTCTTTTATATAATTAACTTCGTAGAACAACAACAACAAAAATAGCACAACCTTGACATGCCATGGGTTGACAACACTCCATGTTTGCTTTCGATGCCCCATGTCCATTCAGATCAACAGCATGTTGTGACCACAGTGCTCAGGAGCTTTGTGATGGAGCTGTCAGGCCACGGCAACTTGTCTACATCTTTCTTACTAGGGACTCAGAAAACCTAACAAAGTGTTTTTCTCTTCCTTAGTGAAGGTATCCACAAAGTTGCAGGTGAAAGCTGTCAGTTGTTCTGGTTATTGATATTATTCTCTTCTTCAGAATCAATGTGCCTGCTCAGTCACATCCAACTCTTTGTGACCTTTTGGACTATAGCTTGCCAGACTCCTGTGTCCATGGGATTTTTGAGGCAAGGATACTAGAATGGGTTGCCATTTACTCTTCCAGGGGATCTTCCATGACCTAGCATTGAATCCACGTCTCCTGCATTGCAGGTGGATTCTTCACCTGCTGAGCCATCAGGATAGCCCCTTTCTACGGAATGGTGGTTCAGTTCAGTTCAGTCGTTCAGTTGTGTCCAACTCTTTGCGACCCTATGAATCACAGCACGCCAGGCCTCCCTGCTTATCACCATCTCCTAGAGTTCACTCAGACTCACGTCCATCGAGTCAGTGATGCCATCCAGCCATCTCATCCTCAGTCGTCCCCTTCTCCTTCTGCCCCCAATCCCTCCCAGCATCAGAGTCTTTTCCAATGAGTCAACTCTTCACATGAGGTGGCCAAAGTACTGGAGTTTCAGCTTTAGCATCATTCCTTCCAAAGAAATCCCAGGGTTGATCTCCTTCAGAATGGACTGGTTGTATCTCCAAGGAGTCCAAGGGACTCTCAAGAGTCTTCTCCAACATCACAGTTCAAAAGCATCAGTTCTTCGGCACTCAGCCTTCTTCACAGTCCAACTCTCACATCCATACATAACCACTGGAAAAACCATAGCCTTGACTAGACGGACCTTAGTCGGCAAAGTAATGTCTCTGCTTTTGAATATGCTATCTAGGTTGATCATAACTTTCCTTCCAAGGAGTAAGCGTCTTTTAATTTCATGGCTGCAGTCACCACTGTCTCTTATACACATCTCACAGTCCAACTCTCACATCCATAAATGACCACTGGAAAAACCGTAGCCTTGACTAGATGGACCTTGTTTGNGCTTTTGAATATGCTATCTAGGTTGATCATAACTTTCCTTCCAAGGAGTAAGCGTCTTTTAATTTCATGGCTGCGGTCACCATCTGCAGTGATTTTGGAGCCCCCAAAAATAAAGTCTGACACTGTTTCCACTGTTTCCCCATCTATTTCCCATGAATTGATGGGACCGGATGCCATGACCTTCGTTTTCTGAATGTTGAGCTTTAAGCCAACTTTTTCACTCTCCTCTTTAGAAGCTTTATTTAAAATAACTTTTAAAATGAAACCAGACCTGAAGGATATGAAGGCAGGAGGTGAGATAATATCCTTGCCAAGGAATATCTGGAGAAATTCTTGCTTTGTTTCTTTTTTTCTCCTCTGCATTCCCCCCCACCAGTATTATATAAACACCATTTTTAATGTGTGATTACACTGTGGTTGGCCTAAAAAATAACACAGGACAACAGACTTAAGGGAGTCATCCATTAAGCCATCAGGACCTTCCTCCTCACACAAAGCAGCAGACGCTCGAGCCACTGCATTTATGCCTCATTTGGAACCTAATGTAAATATCACTGCATGCAGTGAGGCAGATTTCCTAAAATAGCTAACATTCCAGTGTTACCATGGAGACATCTGATGTAGAAGGTTAAGGCAAGAATGCACTCTAAATGCTCAAGGCAGAGGGATTAGCAGCTCAGGCAGCTCCAGCCAACTTCATGTAAGGAGATTTTTTTTTTTAAGAGCAGTTTTTCAGTATCCCCTTCTTAAGCTGATGAAATTGAAGCTAGAGAGTCATTTATAAATCGTCATTCAATGTCGGTGTCTTCCAGATGAGCCTTCATTGGTAATGTGTCTCAGAAACAGGCTTTATCACCCAAGGCAATCATAGTTCTGTTAGAGCAGTAGAGGAGGTGGAAAAATGAGGGGTTTCTTTGCAGCTTTATTTACTGAGCACTTACAATGCACAAGGTACTGTAAGGTGAAGGAAGAGAAGACAAAAACATAAAGTCAGTCTCTGACCTCTGGGGATTACAATCTAATTGGAAGATAAGGAAATCTCTGATGGAAACAAAATACAAGGCAGAGGAGAAAGGAAAAAAAAAAAAAGAAAGGGGCTGGGTGGGCAGTGAAGATTCTGGTCTGTAAGAAATAAACAGGATTTTAATAAGAGATTAAAAAAATAATAAACATCAATTTATTTATTCATCCAATGGAGTACCTCAGAAGATAACACGATTAGTAAAGTGTGGTTCCTCTTCTTAAGGAGCTTACCTGCCTAAGGGGAGAAGGCAAAATGATACACATATTACTATGGGTATAAAAAGTGCTTTGGAAGTTCAGAGATGAGAAAGATATGAGGGGATTAAGAAAAGCAGCTTAAAGGAAATACTTGAGGCTGGATAGGACTTTGACAAGTGGAGGCGGTAACAGTGGGAAAGAATGTTACAAGTAAGTGAGAGAGAGGTAAGGAAATCTCAGGGTAAGGAAACAGTAGGTGGAATAGTGAGGATGTGCAGGGAGACAGTGAGTCTAGGCTGGAAAGATAGGATAATGCTGGAGTCAGAGGACCTTAGGTGGCAGGTCAAGAAGTTTATAATTGTGGGTTAAGTCCTTAGGTCTCCAGGTTACTATGCAGGAAAATGATATATTGAGATGTCTTAGAAAGATTAATCTGGAAGGAGGAATGAGTAGAGGAGAAAGAAGGTGAGAGGACTAACTATTATGGAACTCTATTACTTAAGATATGAGGTTGCTAGAGAGCAACCAAGAATGAAAGATTTGTGCTAAGGCAAAAAGAACGAAGGCTCCAAAACTTTGGCCACCTGATGCGAAGCACCACCTCATAAGAAAAGACCCTGATGATGGGGAGGATTGAAGGCCAGAGGAGATGGGGGCAGCAGAGGATGAGATGGTTGAATGGCATCACTGACTCAATAGACATGAATCTGAGCAAACTCTGGGAGATAGTGGAGGACGGAGCAGCCTGGCGTGCAGTAGTTGATGGGTTGCAAAGAATCAGAAACAATTTAGTGACTGAACAATAACAACAAAAGAATGAAATAAAATTTTAAGATATAATAGCCTGACAATGCAGGAGAAATAAGAGACACAGTTGTGATCTCTGGATGGGGAAGATCGCCTGGAGAAGGAAATGGCAACCCCAACCCACTCCAGTATTCTTGCCTGGAGAATCCCATGAACAGAGGAGCCTGGCGGGCTACAGTCCGTGGGTACTGGAGTGGGTTGCCATTTCCTTCTCCAATGCATGAAAGAGAAAAGTGAAAGTGAAGTCGCTCAGTCTGTTCGACTGTTAGCGACCCCATGGACTGCAGCCCACTAGGCTACTCCATCCATTGGATTTTCTAGGCAAGAGTACTGGGGTGGGGTGCCATTGCCTTCCCCGACATGGCAGCTAAATTATATGAAAAAAATTTTTTCTCTTTCTGACTTACTTCACTCTGTATCACAGCCTCTAGGTCCATCCATCTCTCTGCAAGTGACACAATCCCTTCCCTTTTTATGACTGAGTACTATTCCGTTGTGTCAATGCACCACGTCTTCTTTATCCACTCCTTTGCTGATGGACAGTTAGGTTGCTTCCATGTCTTGGCTATTGTAAACAGTGCTGCAACAAACACTGGGCTGCGTGTATCTTTTTGAATTATGGTTTTCTCTGGGTATATGCCCAGGAGAGGGATTGATGGGTCATCTGGTAGTTTTATTTTTAGCTTTTTTAAGGAACCTCCATACCGTTCTCCAAAGTGGCTGTATCAATTTACATTCCCACAATCAGTGTAAAAGAATTCCCTTTTCTCCACACCCTCTCCAGTGTGTATTTTTTGTAGATTTTTTTGATGATGGCCATTCTAAACATTCTCAACATCTGACTGATTTGGGGTTTAGACCTGGATTGTCTGTGTCTTTAAGCAGATAGCTGTAGTTTCCAGGAACTTGAGAAATGGGGACCATGAGACCAGAACTGTGGCCACAGTCTACACAGTTGTCACAGGGCAAACTCATGCTCAGCTTTGCACAAACACCATTATGTCTGTCTGTTGCTGGTCTCAGGGTTTATGCCCAGGGTACAAAATAGTAGGTGATGAAGAAATCTTGGTTGAAGTAATGAAATAATTCCTATTATTATGAGTTTATACATCCATTGCCTTAGTCAACAGATTTATGTAGAGTGCATTGTATCAGCTAGGCTCCTGTGGGGGACGTGGCAGAGAACAAAGCAGGCCAACCTCCTGCCCTCCTGGAGCTGAGATTCTAGAGGAAGAATTCTAAATAAGTAGATTATAGTCAGTGGTCGGCTAGAAATGAGAAGCACTATGAAAAAACATGAAAGGAAGGAAGAGGGTGCAATTTTAAGTGGAATGAGTGTTCACAGTGGGCCTCTCTGAGATTCTGATGAAAGATGACAAAGAGGGGAGAGCTGAGTCATTCAGGTGCTAGAAAGGACCTTCCAGGCAGGGGAACAGCCAATGCAAAGGTCCTGTGGTGTGCTTGAGAAACAACAAGGATGTCAGGGGCACTGGAGTGAATAGGAGGGAGAGCAGAGGAAGGGAGGTCAGTGAGTTAAAGCAGCAGTCCCTAACTTTCTGGCACCAGGGACCCGTTTTGTGGAAGACAGTTTTTCCACAGACCATGGAGGGGAAGAGGGGATGTTTGGGGGATAATTCAGTCACATTCCATTTATTGTATACTTTATTTTTACTATTATTACATTGTGATATGTAATGAAATAATTGTGTAACTCACCATAATGCAGAATCAGTGGGAGCTTGTTTTCCTACAGCTGAATGGTCCTGTGTGGGGGAGGATGGGAGCTATGGGGAGGAGCTGTAAATACAGATGAAGCTTTGTTCACTCACACTTGCTCATCTCCCACTGTGCACCCCAGTTCCTAATAGCCACAGGCCACCACTGATCCATGGCCCTGAGTTAAAGGGCCACCCTCCCCACTGTGGTGAATGAGGCAATGAAAACTCAGGGAATTTTTGAGACAATGCCTTGAACCACCAGTTAGCGGCAGTCCAGAACCCAGATTGGAATCTGGTTCCTGTGCCACCTCTCAACATGACAAGAGGGTGCCCCGGCAGGGGGCGTTTTTGTGACTTGACACCCTCCAAGCCAACCTACTACAGCTGTAACTTGGGGAAAAGAAAAATTGGATTTCCCTTCCTGGATCCTGGGAGTCCCTTGGGTTGTGGGACAAGTCTTGGTGACACAATTGTTTCCATCTGAGCTCTCCTCCAAGCTTCCATCTGGATCCCAGAGGCTTCCAGATCCCTAAATACATCTTTCTCGTTTGTCCAATGCCACAACAACTCTGATTCCTCCCTGTATTTTCTTTCTTGCCCCCAAATGTTCTCGTCTCCTTCTGGAACCAGGCTTGTCACTGAAGCCAAGAATACATTTAATTCAGGGGACCTACCCGTACAGTCAGGAAATTACTTCTTCTCATTTGCTCTGACAAAACTATCTTCCTCTGCTGACCTTTCCTGCCCCCCATGTGGCAACACTTTCCTTTGCTTAACCCTCTGTGCAGTTTCCTTTCCCATCTCCCATCTTTGCTTGTCTTACCGTTTTTTCGGGACTGCCCTTCACTCACGTTGGAAATCTGTCCTGTTTTCTCTCACTGCTTTGTCTTAACTTTTGAAGGTGTTTTTCTGCTACCTCTTTGGTGAGTGACCTTGGAGACCTCTGACCTGTTTACTGTTGGATGGCCTTCAGAGTGCTGGGCTGGCCACTGTCTCTCTCTCCTTGTCTCCACCAAAAAAAAAAAAAAATTCCCTTATTTTCTGTGTCTTGATTATACATTTGGTTCATAAATCACACTGCTGAAACTCCCGTTAAAATAATGTTGTTTAAATCTAGAAAGTTGTAGCCCAGTGGGAGAACGGACACAGCTTTGGGGCCTTTGTTGGTCCTGCTTGGGGGCTTCCCACGTAATGCTAGTCGTAAACAACCTGCCTGCCAATGCAGGAGACGTAAGAGGCACAGGTTCAATCCCTGGGCTGGGAACATCCGAAATGGCAGCCACTCCAGTATTCTTGCCTGGAGAATCTCCTGGACAGAGGAGCCTGGCGGGCTACTGTCCACAGGGTTGCAAAGAGTTGGACATGACTGATCACACATGAACATACACATAGAGATAGGAACTTCATGCATGGAGAGCCCTCTTCAGCTTTCCCAGGAAACCAGGACTGGGAGATGGTTTTGATGGTACCTCTTATGGAGATGCACAAAGCTCCATGCAGCTATGAACCGGCCAGACAAGAACCTTGAAAGCAGCAGCATCCTCCTCTGAGATTCAGTTGTAGTTGGATACTCACCTCAAAGCTGATGTTACTGATTACTGGTCTGACAGCAGGAGTACACATCAGTACAAGCCTTTTGAAAGGCACCTTGGAGATGTCTGTTCAGATTTTCAACACATTTTTGGACTTCAGAAATGCTAAGCAGGTTTTGCAGAGATTTGTGTACAAGACTGCCTACTGCAGCAGTATTTATTGTAAGAGTAAATTGAAATCCTGATTGTCTATCAATCCATCAGCAGGTTGCTGTGGATAAATAAATAGTAGTACATATACTGGTGAGGAGTACATATACTGAGGTCATTGATTCATTTTTGTAAAATAAAATCACATATCTACTTTAGAGCAAGTGGGGTGTTTTTTTTTTAAAAGAAATTAGGTGTTTCAAAAATCTTAAACATTGTGGCATTCTCAGGTCATTAGGTGGTTATAATAGTCTATCTGTAAATTGAAATCCTGATTGTCTATCAATCCGTCGGCAGGTTGCTGTGGATAAATAAATAGTAGTACATATACTGATGAGGAGTACATATACTGAGGTCATTGATTCATTTTTGTAAAATAAAATCACATATCCACTTTAGAGCAAGTGGGGTGTTTTTTTTTAAAAATAAATTAGGTGTTTCAAAAATCTTAAACATTGTGGCATTCTCAGGTCATTAGGTGGTTATAATAGTCTATCTAATTAACATAAAAGGTAAGTTTAAAACCCAGAAGAACATCATTCATGGCCCAGGTTTGCTTGAATGAGAAGAAATAGGTACTTCTTATAACCTTGTTTTGTTTCATTTTCAATAAACATGAAAAACTGTTACCTTCAAAAATTATATTGATACATCCAGAAGTAAGTCAGAGAAAGAGAAATAACATTTGATATCCCTTATATGTAGAATATGAAAAGATATGATACAAGTGAACTTACAAAACAGAAAGAGACAGACTTAGACTGAACTTATGGTTGCCACCGAGAAGGGATAGTTAGGGCGTTTGGGATGGACATGTACACACTGCTACATTTAAAATGGATAACCAGCAAGGACCTACTGTAGGGCACAGGGAACCCTCCTCAATGTCATATGGTAGCCTGGATGGGAGGACAGTTTGGGGGAGAACAGATACATGTATATGTATGGCTTACTCCCTTCACTGTTCACCTGAAACTATCATAACATTGATAATCGACTATCAATTCAGTTCAGTCTCTCAGTCATGCCCGACTCTTTGCGATTCCATGGACTGCAGCACTCCAAGCTCCTCTGTCCATCATCAGCTCCCAGAGCTTGCTCAAACTCATGTCCATTGAGTCGGTGATGCCATCCAACCATCTCATCCATTGTTGTCCCTTTCTCCCCCTGCCTTCAGTCTTTCCCAGCATCAGGGTCTTTTCCAGTGAGTCAGTTCTTCCTATCAGGTGGCCAGAGTATTGGAGTTTCAGCTTCAGCATCAGTCCTTCCAGTGAATATTCAGCATTGATTTCTTTTGGTTTGATCTCCTTGCAGCCCAAGAGACTCTCAAGAGTCTTCTCCAACACCACAGTTCAAAAGCATCAGTTCTTTGGTGCTCAGCTTTCTTTATCCTACTCTCACATTCATATGTAACTACTAGAAAAACCATAGCTATAACTAGATGGACCATTTTGGCAGAGTGATGTCTCTGCTTTTTAATATACTGTCTAGGTTGGTCATAGGTTTTCTTCCAAGGAGCAACTGTCTTAATTTCGTGGCTGCAGTCACCATCTGCAGTGATTTTGGAGCCCCCCAAAATAAAGTCTGTCACTGTTTCCATTGTTTCCCCCATCTATTTGCCATGAAATGATGGGACCAGATGCCATGATCTTAGTTTTCTGAATGTTGAGTTTTAAGCCAACTTTTTCACTCTCCTCTTTCACTTGCATCAAGAGGCTCTTTAGTTCTTCACTTTCTGCCATAAGGGTGGTGTCATCTGAGTCTCTGAAGTTATTGGTATTTCTCCCAGCAATCTTGATTCCAGCTTGTGCTTCATCCAGCTGGGCATTTCACCTGATATACTCTTCATAGAAGTTAAATAAGCAGGGTGACAATATACAGCCTTGACGTACTCCTTTCCCAATTTAGAGCCAGTCTGTTGTTCCACATCTGGTTCTCATTGTTGCTTCTTGACCTGCAAACAGAGATTTCTCAGGAAGCAGGTAAGGTGGTCTAGTATTCCCATCTCTTTAAAGATTTTCCACAGTTTGCTGTGATCCACACAGTCAAAGGCTTTGGTGTAGTCAATAAAGCAGACGTAGATGCTTTTCTGAAACTCTGTTGCTTTTTCTATGATCCAACTGCTGCTGCTGCTAAGCCACTTCAGTCGTGTCCGACTCTGTGTGACCCCATAGACGGCAGCCCACCAGGCTCCCCCGTCCCAGGGATTCTCCAGGCAAGAATACTGGAGTGGGTACAGACGTTGGCAATTTCATCTCTGGTTCCTCTGCCTTTTCTAAATCCAGCTGGAACATCTGAAAGTGTGCAGCTCACGTACTGTTGAAGCCTAGCTTGGAGAATTTTGAGCATTACTTTGCTAGTGTGTGAGATGAGTGCAATTGTGCGGTAGTTTGAGCATTCTTTGGCATTGTTTTTCTTTGGGATTGGAATGAAAACTGACCTTTTCCAGTCCTGTGGCCACTGCTGAATTTTCCAAATTTGCTGGCATATTGAGTGCAGCACTTTCACAGCATCATCTTTCAGGATTTGAAATAGCTCAACTGGAATTCCATTACCTCCACTGGCTTTGTTCGTAGTGATGCTTTCTAAGGCCCACTTGAGTTCACAGCTATATCCCAATATAAAATTAAAAGTTAAAAGTTACATATCTAGATAGATATTTGTACATTGCAATTGATACTTTTTATAACCTGCACATCTAGATTGCTGAAGATCTTTTCCCAATGAACATATCTTTTTTCTATAACAACAACAAAATATATATAGTGGAAAACTACTTTACTTTGTGTCTCTCTGTCTCTTTAACTCTCGATTGAAGACAATTTTGAACATTCAGGGACATGTAAAACCTAGCGAAAGATTCACATACTGATCACCCAACCCCAGTAACCATTAACCTTTGGCCAGTCCTGGAATCCATCCAGACCTGGAACCCCCGTCCCCAGCTCCTGCTGCTGCTGCTAAGTCACATTAGTCATGTGCAACTCTGTGCGAGCCCATAGACAGTAGCCCGTCAGGCTCCCCTGTCCGTGGGATTCTCCAGGCAAGAACACTGGAGTGGGTTGCCATTTCCTTCTCCAAAGCTCAGTGCCGAAGAATTGATGCTTTTGAACTGTGGTGTTGGAGAAGACTCTTGAGAGTCCCTTGGACTGCAAGGAGATCCAACCAGTCCATTCTAAAGGAGATCAGCCCTGGGTGTTCTTTGGAAGGAATGATGCTAAAGCTGAAACTCCAGTACTTTGGCCACCTCATGTGAAGAGTTGACTCATTGGAAAAGACTCTGATGCTGGGAGGGATTGGGGGCAGGAGGAGAAGGGGATGAGAGAGGATGAGATGGCTGGATGGCATCACCGACTCAATGGATGTGAGTTTGAGTGAACTCCGGGAGTTGATGATGGACAGGGAGGCCTGGCGTGCTGCGATTCATGGGGTCTTAAAGAATCGGTCACAACTGAGCAACTGAACTGAACTGAATGCATCAAAGTGAAAAATGAAAGTGAAGTCGCTCAGTCGTGTCCGATTCTTCACAACCCCACAGACTGCAGCCTACCAGGCTCCTCCGCCCATGGGATTTTCAAGGCAAGAGTACTGGAGTGGGGTGCCATTGCCTTCTCCACGTCCCCAGCTCCTGGTCCTCTGTAAAGTTGAAGCAAATCCCAGGCATCATTTAAACATATCCATTTCCTCCTCCTGACCTTGCTGCCCTGCCACTGATTGAACTCCGGGAGATGGTGATGGACAGGGAGGCCTGGCGTGCTGCGATTCATAGGGTCACAAAGAGTCAAACACAACTGAGTGACTGAACTGAACTGAACTGAACTGAAATAATGATATAATCAGGCAAATAATTGCAAACTGTGATAGATACATTGAGGAAAGAAAAAAGAGCAAGGATTGGCAAACTATCTGTCAAAGACCAGATAGAAATAATTTAGACTTTACAGGCCATAAGATTTCTGCCATTGTAGCACAAGATCAGCCATACACAATACATGAAGGACTTGGCATAGCAGTGTTCCAATAAAACTTTATTTACAAAAACAGGTAGGGGTCAAAAACAGGTAGGGGTCGGGTTTAGCTCCCAATTCATAGTTCCCATGACCCTTAATAGATAATTAGGAGGAAAGAGGGGGAGGCACTATAGGTAAAGGGAAGATGGCAAAAAAGAATTCCATCTTTCCTGGGATAATTTTGATAATGTCTCTGACATATATAGTTGCAGGTACAAATAGTAATTGGACATTTGAGAGTTGAACTCAGAGGAGCATTCTGGAATAAAGATATTCTTTTAGTGGTTCTGGGTACCAATTGCAACATGTGTGTTCAGAGCAGGAGCACTTCCCACACTGAGCCATTATTAGACATAGCAGAGTGTCCGAGAATTCAACTCAATTTTGATACTATCTACCTGGAGACAGCATCAGAGCCCACAGTTAAGGATTCAGTCTCACCTTAAGGACTGCCTCCACACCCCTCTCAGTGACCCCTCCGTCCCTCTCCTTCCCACCCCTGGGGCTTCAGACAATGCCTACAAATCCCACTTTATCACCTGTGCCTCTGGCCAGCAATAGATTAGAAGTTTCAATGGCCTCCTCCTTGGACTTCAGACACCAGTCACAAGTATAGACTCTTACATGTATGACCAACTTACTAGAAATTAGAAGTTCACATGATACAGTCCCCTCCTTGGGTTAGATTGATTTGCAAGAGCTGCTCACAAAAGTAAGAGAAACAGTTTACTTACTGGATCACTGGTTTATTGTATAAGGATATAACCCAGCAACAGCAAGATGAGAGAGATGCATTGGGCAAGGTATATGAGAAGCGGTGTGGAGCTCCCAAGCCTTCCTTCACAAGCACAGTATTCTCCCTGAATTTCCAGGCATTCACCAACCCAAAGAAGCTGAAGTTGAACAGTTTTATGAAGACCTACAAGACCTTGTAGAACTAACACCCAAAAAAGATGTCCTTTTCATTATAGGGGACTGGAATGCTAAAGTAGGAAGTCAAGAAACACCTGGAGTAACAGGCAAATTTGGCCTTGGAATGCGGAATGAAGCAGGGCAAAGACTAATAGAGTTTTGCCAAGAAAATGCACTGGTCATAGCAAACACCCTCTTCCAGCAACACAAGAGAAGACTCTACACATGGACATCACCAGATGGTCAACACCGAAATCAGATTGATTATATTCTTTGCAGCCAAAGATGGAGAAGCTCTATACAGTCAACAAAAACAAGACCAGGAGCTGACTGTGGCTCAGATCATGAACTCCTTATTTCCAAATTCAGACTTAAATTGAAGAAAGTAGGGAAAACCGCTAGACCATTCAGGTATGACCTAAATCAAATCCCTTATGATTATACAGTGGAAGTGAGAAATAGATTTAAGGGCCTAGATCTGATAGACAGAGTTCCTGATGAACTATGGAATGAGGTTCGTGACATTGTACAGGAGACAGGGATCAAGACCATCCCCATGGAAAAGAAATGCAAAAAAGCAAAATGGCTGTCTGGAGAAGCCTTACAAATAGCACTGAAAAGAAGAGAGGCGAAAAGCAAAGGAGAAAAGAAAAGATATAAGCATCTGAATGCAGAGTTCCAAAGAATAGCAAGAAGAGATAAGAAAGCCTTCTTCAGCAATCAATGCAAAGAGATAGAGGAAAACAACAGAATGGGAAAGACTAGAGATCTCTTCAAGAGAATTGGAGATACCAAGGGAACATTTCATGCAAAGATGGGCTCGATAAAGGATAGAAATGGTATGGACCTAACAGAAGCAGAAGATATTAAGAAGAGGTGGCAAGAATACACAGAAGAACTGTACAGAAAAGATCTTCACGACCCAGATAATCATGAGGATGTGATCACTAATCTAGAGCCAGACATCTTGGAATGTGAAGTCAAGTGGGCCTTAGAAAGCATCACTACGAACAAAGCTAGTGGAGGTGATGGAATTCCCGTTGAGCTGTTTCAAATCCTGGAAGATGATGCTGTGAAAGTGCTGCACTCAATATGCCAGCAAATTTGGAAAACTCAGCAGTGGCCACAGGACTGGAAAAGGTCAGTTTTCATTCCAATTCCAAAGAAAGGCAATGCCAAAGAATGCTCAAACTACCGCACAATTGCACTCATCTCACACGCTAGTAAAGTAATGCTCAAAATTCTCCAAGCCAGGCTTCAGCAATATGTGAACCGTGAACTCCCTGATGTTCAAGCTGGTTTTAGAACAGGCAGAGGAACCAGAGATCAAATTGCCAACATCCGCTGGATCATGGAAAAAGCAAGAGAGTTCCAGACCTAGGCTTTATCAGGTGTCAAAGCATCCAGGAGACGATGCTGATCATTGGTCCACTGATGAAACACCCCTGCCATAGCAAACACAGTTCTACCAATCCTGAGTGGACTCTAGACTTTGGAGAAGGCAATGGCACCCCACTCCAGTGCTCTTGCCTGGAAAACCCCATGGACAAAGGAGCCTGGAAGGCTGCAGTCCATGGGGTCGCTGAGGGTCAGACACGACCGAGCGACTTCACTTTGACTTTTCACTTTCCTGCATGGGAGAAGGAGATGGCAACCCACTCCAGTGTTCTTGCCTGGAGAATCCCAGGGATGGGGGAGCCTGGTGGGCTGCCGTCTATGGGGTCGCACAGAGTCGGACAGAGTCGACTTAGCAGCAGCAGCAGACTAGACTTTATCCTCTCCAAGTCACCTAGGCCTTCTCCTCTCAGGTCCAGCTGCTTCTGCAGGACACTAATAATGGAAGTGGGTCCCTGTTTCTCTTTGACCTCCCACCTCCACCCCATTCTCTTCCTGATTTGGGTGAAAACTCACCCTTTCCTCTTTTGTTGACCTCAAAGACATTTCTCTCTTTTCTCTTCCATACTGGGACACCTGGCTTAATCTTTTCAGTGGGTTTAAAATTGTATCCAAGTCAGGAAATGCATTTGACTTTAGTCCACCTCTGTTCGATCCCTGGAGAAGGGAGAGGTAGGTAGTGGACATGCTATAGGTTGTGGACAGTTATGGATCTTTACCATAAATGCTCCAGAAATAGTATGCAGGATGATTAGAGAGTTAAGCATCTAAGGCTGTGTAACATGATTCAGGTTTCAGGTTTTAAGAACCCTAAAAGGACAGTGTAGGGAAGATGTGAAACAACATTTCTGAACATACTGGAGATGCTCAGAAATAGGGTCAAAAAGAATTTAGCGTTTGGCTTAATAGGGAAGGATTCTGAGAGGTTAAGGTGACACCTCTTTAGTTTACAAGTCTAACCTGTTGTGGATAATAGTTTATGCTTGACCTCATTCCTCCTGATGTTTGTCTAGATAGCGACAATGTCTTGAAACTCCATTCCCCTCTCACCTGTGGTTTGTTTTTTTTTTCTGTTTTATTTACATTTCTTTGGTTCCAGTTTTCTTCTTTATCCATTTGTTTCTTATTTATTTTTGGTAAAATTGTGCCGCATGTGAGATCTTAGTTCCCAGGCCAGGGAGAACCCGGGCCTCCTAGTAGAGTCCGGTAGAGCCCGAATCACCAGACTGCTCAGGAAGTCGTCACTTGTTTTTTGTTTGCTTGCTTGCTTTTGTTTTTTGGCTGTATCCCGCGACTTGTGGAATCCTAGCTCTCTGAACAGGGATTGCACCCAGGCCCCTGCAGTGAAAGCGGTGAACCTTAGTCACCAGACTGCCGGGGAATTCCCTCGCCTGTGTTGTGATTGTGGAAGAGCTCTGCTTAGTTTCTCCACTTAGTTTTTCCCTCGGTCCCTAAATACTGCATGTCCCAAATAAAACTTTGTATAATCTTTTTGCATATGGCCTCAACTCCCACATTTCTGTTTAGACAATTTTTCTACCAGGCTTCCAGACCAAAACCCTTCTCACCATTTTTAACCTTTCATCCTCTCTGCATCAAGTCCTGGTGTTCATTCCTTCAAAATGACTCATATTTACCACTTTTTTTTCTCCCATTTTTATACTGTACCACATTATCCCACATATGAATCATGGCAATGGGTTTTTTTTTAGCAAGTCTTCCCTGTAACTATCCCAAAATCTGTCCTTAAAACTTCAAGCCATTCTGTTATCTGATTTCCCTAAAATAAACTTTTCATCATGTCATTCTTTGCTCAGATTCATAACACCAAGTCCAAATTCTTTTGCCTTTCTCAAACATTAACCAAATTATAGTTGCTAAGGCCCACCATAGCATAGGGTCTGGTTTTCAGGTGGCCCTTCATATATGTTCTTTGAATGAGCAATTTTTGAGATGTACAAAGTGTATATATAGATACATGGATTAGGATCAGAGGTCCCACAAAATCCTCTTTACTGACAGGCTAGCACCAGATTTAACCTAACTCCCAGGACTTTTCATGATGCTACTTTCTTCTTTTTTTTTTGTTTACTTTTGCTTTCTTTCTCTTTTTTCCCTTTCCTTTGTTTCCTCCATCCTAAAACCCATTTCACGTCCCACTGTTGTCCACTTCACCTGAATTAGCTCACACTTATCTCAGCTTTTTCTGCACTTACACTGAAGTTGTCAGTACCATTTAGTTTACCAATCAGTTATTCTAACTGTAGCATGCACATTCTCACCCCTTCAACTAAACTGAAAACTCCTTGAAGACAGAGAGAGAGAAAAAAAACAAAACAAAACCACTGAGTTTGCATAAATTCTTGCTCATCGGTTGATTAACAAGTATTTTGAAATTCAATGAAACAGCTGTGGATATTTAATAACATGAAAGCCTGCAGTGTTTACTGTATTAAGATAAGTTCTGCTGCTAACCATATTACTGCAGTTTGTAGTTGAACTGGAAGTCTCCTGGTATTAAACCAACTGTTTTGAAATGCTATATGTTTAATTAATGCAAAGTACGATGGCTTCTGTCGTCTTTAGGATTTCTAACCAGCAGAGGGAAATCATGCACATGCTTGTGGCGTTACCATAAAGTCTAACTGACTTGACTTTGATATTCTCACATTTCCTCATCTGCTTTTGTTTCTCTGCCAGAATGACTTTTTTTCTGGGGGGAAGGGCATAGTTTTTAGTAATTAGGACAGCTATTTTCAATGTCATAAACTAGGGTAATGAAATCTAATACAACTGGTTTGGGATATAGGGATTTTCCACCTCTTGGAAACTCCCTCCCAGCCCAGAATGAGGTCTTAGAAACACTACAACAGAGGGAGTACAAAAGTAGCTACGGTTCTAAGAGAATCTTCCCAGGCCCCCAGATTTGGAGATCAAAATAGAGATAGTGCAAAAGATCCCAATCATAATAGCATTTAGGAATCTTATTCCAAAGGAGCATACAGTTCTCTAAATTCAACAATTTTGTATGTAGTTCTTTCATAATGAGTTTTCCCATTTATCTGTAGAACTGATCTTTTGGCTAAAATGTGTCTGAATACACTTTAGAGAGTTCTGTCTGGTTCTCAGCAGCATCTGTATGATCTGAGAATCTGTTGGGAATACATATTATTGGGCCCCTTCTCAGACCATCTGAATTAGAAATGTGTTAGAAGCCCTCCAAGTGATTCTGATACATGCCAAAGGTAGAAAAACCACTGTTTAATTTCAATATGTTTATTTTGTAGATTAGGAAATTAAGGGCCAGATATAAGTGATCTGACTTAGGATAGACAGCAAATAGGAGAAGGCAATGGCACCCGACTCCAGTACTCTTGCTTGGAAAATTCCACGGATGGAGGAGCCTGGAAGGGTGTGGCTGCAGTCCATGGGGTTGCTGAGGGTTGGACACTACTGAGCGACTTCACTTTCAGTTTTCACTTTCCTGCATTGGAGAAGGAAATGGCAACCTACTCCAGTGTTCTTGCCTGGAGANCAGTTGGGCCAAGCTGGCTGACATGACCTGTGGCCTCGTAGGGCCTCATCAGTTCGATACCAGTGAACTGTACAAATATTATCATGTGTCTTTATGCCAGGACTTCCCTGATGGCTCAGTGGTAAAGAATCTACCTGCCAGTGCAGGAGATATGGGTTCAGTCCCTGGGGTGGGAAGAGCCCCTGGAGAAGGAATTGGGAACCCACTCCAGTATTCTTGCCTGAAGAATCCCATGGACAGAAAAGCCTGGCGGGCTACAGTCCACGGGATCACAGAAGAGCAGGACACAACTTGAGACAACAAGAACAATTTACGGCATGTTGGGGAATGAAGTGGAACATCCAAACTCTACTGCCTGCTACAAAAAGGCTATTGTAAATAGCCCCCAGTCTGTCCCTGTCAGTCTCACCCTTACTCCTCTGGACCCATCTCTGCTTTCCCACTAGGACTCATGGGCCCCCAGGGCTGAACATCAGCGGGATGGGGCTAGGGAGGCAGGTAGTGAGTTAGAACCACAGGCTGAGCGTGGTGTGTATTCCTGAAGGGTGGTTTTCTTGTACTAATGCCATGAAACATCTGACAGTGTGTCCACTCAGCCAGTCTTTTAACAGATACTTCACTGGGCACCTCCTGTTTGCCAGACACTATTGTAGGAATGGGAATCCAAGGTGATCAAAGCAGACCAACACCCCTGCCCTCACGAAGTTTCCACACACAGGGGAGTGTAGAAAGATGTTTGCAATAACATCTAGTAAATATGGTAGAATGGGGGCATAATCTTTGCACTTTTATCTCTGCAATTTGCTGCACTCAGTGATTTCTTTAAAAGGAGTCTGTTTCATGTTTACCAAAAAAAAAAAAAGTGTGTTGTGTTTTGTTTTGTTTTTTTTTTCTTAAAAGCCACAAACAAAGAAAGCACACAGGGCAAGAAATTAACTGAAATTCATTCTGGATGGTGAGAGGATGCATTTATTAGTTTCTTATTTGTTAGTTTTTGTACTTTTTAAATCCCCCAAGCTGTTTTTGAATTTTAATAAAAATGAGATAGGGGGAAAAGTGAATTCTTGGGAACTGGCAAAGAATCAGCTGCAAAGCAAGAAATGAAAGAAAGATTCTTTTTCTTCTCGTAGCTACATAGTAACCGCACTATCGATGCCTCACTCCAGGGCGCAGATGTGCTGTGGGAAGCTGAGATTACAGTCCCCCAGCTCTGTGGGGCTTTCTCTAAACCACCTTTTTGTGGCCTTAATTCCTTGAATGCAAACAATAATTACCAACCTAAGTAGATTACTCAGCATAGTTGAGACGCCTCCGGGTCCCCGAATGAGTCACATTATTGACTGCTCACAATTAATCTGAAAAATTAAACCAATTGCTCTTCTGGTTCCTTCTGCCCCGTTTCGTGACTGATGATCCTTCCATATATTTGTGGCCTGTGCTGTTATTTCTGCTTGCTGTTCCCCTCTTTCTCCAGAACTGAAATGTCCCATTAAAACAAGTTTGTTTCCAACCAGGTCTTTCGGCTTTCTCTCCTCCTCCCTTCCCTGCGCTGTCCCTTGAGCATTGATGGGCTGCTGTGGAACTGGGCTTTCTGTTTATAATTCTTCCATGGTCTGTCTAGCTTCTCCAATTACTTTGAAAACTCCCTTCTGTCCTTCCTCACTTGGCTTCATCAATTTTCACCTCCCCTGTCAAGTTGGTAAGAAGTCAGGGCCATTGCCCAGCTCCCCAGCATCCTATGCCTTCGTTAGGAATGAGAAAATGACCAGGAAGCCTGGGGACACACAAAAAGCTAATTCAGAAGTGTTTATTGAGTCCCTGTTTGTACAAGGCATGTAGAAGATGACTGCAAAAAGGAAAAAAAGGCTTCTTCCTTCACTGAACTTATAATTTACCAAAGGAGAGAAGATAACTGCACACCCAGTTTTAACTCTAAATACAGAGCAGTTTGGGGTTGGGGATGGGGGAAATCTGTTACACAACTATAGATAACTAATATACCTTTCCTTGCTGGGCACCTACTGCATGCCTGATGCTTTTATTTACCAATCTAAAACATTCTTCTGTTTCCTCACCTTCACCTGCTCTTCAATGCAGACCTCACTCCATCAGGACCCCCATCTCCAGGCTCTTCATGACACTCTGTACCACTCTGTACAGAAATGCAGGTTGTCATTTGCTTGTGTAATTCTTCAGCATTTCTCATAATTAACCATAAGTTCCATGAGGGAGGAGGCTGTCTTTTTTTTTTTCCTTCCTGTTGTATCTCCAATATCTCTCATAGTTCTTGGCACCTAGTGGGCAAGCAAATATTTGGTACAGGAATGAGTTAAGCCTCATAGCTGCTATGTTACTATCATTCCCATTTTACAGATGAGGAGACTGAGGCTCAGAGAGCATAAGGAGATTATGCACACTAATTACCCAGTTAGCAAGTTGGGGAGCCAAGATTCAACCCCTAGTTGTTCATGGCTGCCATCCCTGGTGTGTGGCTTAGCTCAGCACTTCTCAAACTGGAACGGCCATGCACATTACCTGAGAACCTTGCTAAAATGCAGATTCTGGTTCAGCAAGTCTGGGATGGCCAAGAATCTGCATTTCAAACACCCTTCTCGTGATGCCGAAGCTGCTGGTCCCTGGAGCACTCTTTGAATGCTGAAGCTTTAAGGTATTACGCTGGCTCAGATGGTAAAGAATTTGCCAGCAGTGCAGGAGACCTGGGTTCGATCGCTGGGTCAGGAAGATCCCCTGGCGAAGGGAATGACTACCCACTCCAGTATTCTTGCCTGGAGAATTCCACAGAGAGCGGAGCCTGGCAGACTACAGTCCATGGGGTCACAAAGAGTTGGACATGACGGACTAACACTTTCACTTATTCAAGAGAGGGAATTGGACAGACTCAAACCTGATAAACAGATTCAGAGGAGCATCTAAGCTGCCCTAAAGCACTGTGCGAGTTGTCTAAACATTCAAGCAGGTGGGGCCTAGGCAGGAGGAGGTTCTGAATGCCAGCGTATTCACTTCTCCTGCCACTGGCTTGGTGAATGAGGCTTCCGGTGGCTTTGTTCCCTAAGCAAGGCCTCCCACGGGGACGACGAAGGCCTGTGACAAGCCCTTGCTATGGAGGTACCTGGGCTCTTGTGGAGAAGGCAGCTCTCAGGAGGGCACAGACAGCTGGCTCTTGGCAGAAGCAGCTGGACCTCCATCTGCACAAACAGGAGAGCCGGAGGGTGGGGTCCATGGGGCCCGTGCAGGCTGGTGGGGACTCTCATTGCCAGGGGGTCCCCACTTTCCGCCAGGAAGAGGTGTCCCCTGGGAGATGTGCTCCCAGCATCTCAGCAGATGTGTGCATTTTCCCCAGGACCCCTGGCATCTCCCTCAGTCTTGATCGCCCTTCCTGAGCCATCAGAGGACAGATGCTGTCCGTAGTTGCTCTTCCACGAGTGTCTATCTGGTTCGCAGAGGCTGGGCTGGGCCAGGCTGGGCTGTATAAGGACCTTTAGAAGCTGTGAGCCTCACGGAGTTGAGCTGGAGCTGCTTTGAGGGCATCTGGAAGAGTCAGCACTGTGGCTGAAAACATCAAGACCAGAATCAAGACCTCCTAACTGTCACTGGCAGCTGCTTCCCCATCCAGAACTAAGCCCAGAACTGCTGGCAAAACTACGCGGGTGTCAGCCCGGATGATCACCAGGCAGAAGGCACATTTCTGGGAATATCTGATCTGGCCTCGCCCTACATCTCCTCTGTCCCCCTTCCCTCTCCTAGGATGTTTAAGGGGTCGTGGGGCTGATGGATCCCTGCCCTGGGATCCTGAATCATGACTTAACAAACAATAAATACTCTTTGGAAAAGTATAAAAGAAAAAAGAAGAAAAAGCAACTGTGAGCCCTACAAAGATTACGATGGCACCCCACACTTAGATAGAAGAAGAACTTCCCAGGTGGCGCCAGCAGTAAAGAAGCTGTCTGCCAATGCAGCAGACACAGGAGATGCGGGTTCGATCCCTGAGTCGGGAAGATCCTGTGGAGAAGGGCATGGCAATGCATTCCATGGATTTCCATTGTCCATGTCTGAAGAATCTCATAGATAGAGGAGCCTGGCGAGCTACAGTCCATGGGGTAGCAAAGAGCTGGACGTGACTGAGCGACTTAGCACACACATAGAACAGAGCAAAAGCAATAACGCTATGCAGTCCTTAAGGGTCAGACACTGCTTTAACTGCTTACCTCTGTTTGTAGTTCTCAAAGTTCAGTCCCTAGACCAGCAGTGGCATCACCAGGGAACTTGGGGGAATGCAGATGCCCAGGCTCCACCCCAGACTTGACAGGTCAGCCCTCCAGGTGATCTTGATGAGCACTCAGACCTGAGCACCTCAGACTGAGTTTAACTCCTTTGATCCTGTAAGCAACCCTGGTAGGTACAGATTGCTGGAGTTGCCTGTCCCGGGTCACCCTGCTGTTAAGTGGTGGCACCAGTGTTCAGACTCTGGCCCCCAGCTCCAGAGGCTGTGCTATGAGCTGTGGTTTGCACATTTGCAAGTGTTACTTCCAAAAAAGGGGCATCCCAGATAACACCAGTCGTAAAGTACCCACCTGCCAACACAGGAAACGTAAGAGATGGAACGGGTTCACTCCCTGGGTCTGGAAGATCCCCTGAAGTAGGGAATGGCAACCCACTCCAGTATTCTTGCCTGGAGGATCCCATGGACAGAGGAGCCTGGTGGGCTACNGGGGCATCCCAGATAACACCAGTCGTAAAGTACCCACCTGCCAACACAGGAAACGTAAGAGATGGAACGGGTTCACTCCCTGGGTCTGGAAGATCCCCTGAAGTAGGGAATGGCAACCCACTCCAGTATTCTTGCCTGGAGGATCCCATGGACAGAGGAGCCTGGTGGGCTACAGTCCACGGGGTCTCAAAGAGTTGGACACAACTGAAGAGTCTTGGCACGCATGCACTCCCATAAAACTGACATTGGACGTAAGCCACAAAATGTCTGAAGACATCAAACAGAATGATATGGTTTTTACCCTGCAATCCCACTCCTGGGCAGATACCCTGAGAAAGGCTTAATTCAAAAAGACACATGTACACCAGTGTTTATTGCAGCACTATTTACAATAGCTGGGGGATGGAAACAGCCTAGGTGTCCTCAGCAGATGAGTAAATAAAGAAGTTGTGGTACATGCATATGAAGGAATATTACTCAGCCATAAAAGGGATGAAATTGGGTCATTTGTAATGATACTGCTGCTGCTGCTAAGTCGCATCAGTCGTGTCCGACTCTGTGTGACCCCATAGACGGCAGCCCACCTGGCTCCTCTGTCCCTGGGATTCTCCAGGCAAGAATCTCAGAGTGGGTTGCCAGTTCCTTCTCCATGTAATGATACGGATGAACCTAAAGTCTGTAATACAGGGTGAAATAAGTCAGAAAAACAAATGTCACTTATTAATGCATATGTATGGAATCTGGAAAAATGGTTCTGATGAACCTATTTAGAGACACAGACACAGAGAATGGACGTGCAGACACAATGGGGAAAGAAGAGGCTGGGACAAACTGAGAGATTAGCTTTGACATATATACACTACCATGTGTGAAACACATGGTCAACAGGAAGCTGCTTTAGAGCACAGGGAACTCAGCTAGGTGCTCTGTGATGACCTCGAGGGGAGGGATAGGAATGAGGAGGGAGGGAGGCTCCAGAGGGAGGGGATATATGTATACATATCACTGAGTCACTTTATTGTACAGCAATTGCACTCCAATTAGAATTGTTTTTAAATGACATCGTTTCTCCCTGTGTCTTTAAAAAATTAAGTTATTATGTACATATATACATATATCTCATTGGATTTTCCCCCAAATGTTCTTTCTCCTTTTCATGCTTGGCCCATCAGTGGGATAACCCGGCACTGGGCAGAGGGATGCAGATCCAGAGGGGAACAAAATATAAGCCTTAAACTTGAACCCAGGCTTCTGGAGTCAGTTTGCTTCCTGGTGCTCCAGACCCCTCTTGATAAATTCTTTGGATGAATAATTTTGAACTAAGTTGGTAAAACCTGACTGGCTTAGCACGGTGATCTTCAGCATCATCTGGGTGCTTGTTAAAATTCAGATTCCTGGAGATGCTGACTCGGAGCATCAAAGATGAGGCCCAGGAACCTGAATGTTAACATATTTCCCCCTGCCGCAAGATGATTCTAATGCAGCCAGTTCCTGTAACTGCTGAATGTCAAGATGCTTGGCTTCCTGTGTTTGAAGCCTTTTCATTTGCAGTAACACCGCATTTGCAGAGGTCTTGAACCCACACCTGAGTGTGGCCGGCTAGCCTGATGCTTCAGGACACAGAGTTGGGGCTCAGAGGGTCACAGGTCACAAATCCTGCTTCTAGGGCTTACAAACTATATGACCCTGAACAAATTCCTTAAGCTGTTGAAGGTGGTGCTACTGTAGTAAAGAATCTGCCTGCCAATGCAGGAAACACAAGAGACTTTGGGTCAGGAAGATCCCCTGGAGGAGGAAATGGCAATCCACTCCAATATTCTTGCCTGGAATGTTCCATGAGCAGAGGATCCTGGTGGGCTACAGTCCACGGGGTCACAGAGAGTTGGACGTGACTGAGCGTACGGTACACACACACACATACACAAATTGTATAAACCTCAGTGTCCTCATCTGTAAAATGGGCGATTATAGTCTCTATCTTGTAAAGTTGTTTGTAACAATTATATGAATAAATGTGCATTTGGCCCACATTTAAGACCAATAAGATCTTTTGGATTACCAATAGGCAATTTTAGAACCTTCCAAAAGTCATTTGTTCTGTTATCCTCAGACAGTGATTGGATGACTGTTTCTGGTGTCCCTTCTAGGTGACAGATGGAGAGCGGCCCCCTACATGAACCCCGGCACTGCTCACAAGCTTTCCTGTCCATCCTCTGCTCTGCTCTCTCCAGCACAGGGTCAGGGTGGGCAAGAGGCACTCTTGCTGCTGGTGCTGGGACCTCTGGACATGACTAGGGTCTTTGGAGTTTTTTGTTTTATTTTTCACTGGAGTATAATTGTTTTACAATGTTTTCTTGGTTTCTGCTATATGACAGTGTAAGTCAGCTATGTGTATACACTTAGCCTCTCCCTCTTGAGTCTCCCTCCACACCCCGATCCTACCCTTCTAAGAGCGCCAAGCCGAGCTCCCTGTGTTATACAGCAGCTTCCCTCTAGCTATCCATTTTACATGGTAGTGTATATATATGCATTGCCTAGGGCCTTCGAAGGTCACATAGGGCAGCAAAGAGATGGGGGAGAGACCAGGCTTTCTTCGTCCCCACAGTGACCCAGCAGACTTAGTGGCCCCCTCCATCTGGTCACATTTCTTCCAATATAACTGACCAACTGAGTATCTATAGGGAAACTGGGGACTTAATCCAGACCCTGCACCCATGGAGCAAATAGCCCTGTAAAGCCCCCTGCTTTTTCCCCAGCCAGCACTGCAAGCTGCCTTTTTCTCTCTCACGCTCATCGGTTCCACTGCATGCTTTTATGGGAGCTCCTAATGGGTTTGGGGAGATGTTGTATTAAGCATGTGGTCTATAGAATAATCCCCTCCCTCCCTATCAAGATCTTTGGAGAAAGAACTAAGAATTCTGAAATTGGAAGATGTGTGAATTCAGACCCTTATTTTGGCTCATGAACCCAACTCTGTTGGTAAAAATTTCACCCTTAGAATCAGGACCTACTCCATGTATGTCCCCAGTATTTTCCTTTGGAGGAGTCACTGGCTCTAAGTGAAGAACAAAAGAAAAGGGAACAAGTTTCAGACATAAGATTTAACTGACTGTAAATATAACATTTAGGGCCCTAAAGCAGAGTTGGGAAACTACCCGTTAACTATTTTTGAATGGTCTGTGAGCACGCATTTGTTGTCATTGTTCCGGCGCTAAGTTGTGTCTGACTCGTTGTGACCCTGCCCTGCCAGGCTGCTGCCATGAATGGTGATTACATTTTTAGATGGTTGGGAAAGCCCAAAAGAGTACATGTGACTATTTCGTGACATGTGAAAATTCTATGTAAAAATCAAATTTCAGTATCCAAAAATAAAGCTGCATTGGAATGAAGTCACCTCCATTTTTTTCTGTATAGTAGTTGTGACAGAGAGCTTGTGTTGGCTGCAAAGTCCAAAATATTTACCATCTGGATTTGCAGAGTCTGCTGACTCCTCTCACAAAAGACCATTTTATCAGAATGACTTGCGTTTATTCACTGACATATTGGGTTCTCCCTATGTATTTTCCCTATATTTTAACTTGTTTAATCCTCATAGCAATCCGAGGACATGTGCTCTTTTTGAAATTACTTTTTATTGGAATATAGTTGTTTTGCAATATTGTGTTAGTTTCAGGTGTACAGCAAAGTGAAATGGTTAGACATATAGATATATACACTTTTTTTTAGGTCTATTCCCATATAGGTCATTACAGAGTACTACTCTGAGTAGAGTTCCAGACATGTATTCTTTTTTATTATTAAATTTTTATTTTTACTTTATTTTACTTTACAGTACTGTATTGGTTTTGGCATACGTTGACATGAATCCATCATGGGTGTACATGAACTCCCAAACATGAACCCCCCCTCCCACCTCCCACCCCAGATCATCCCTCCGGATCATCCCTCCGGATCATCCCCATACACCAGCCCCAAGCATCCTGCATCCTGCAT